>BSBK01011742.1:0-260000 GCA_027943335.1 Chamaecyparis obtusa
ACTCTCTCTCTTCCTCAATGACCGCCCATGAATTTTTTAAATGGCTGATTAATTTCCTTTGCTTCTTTCAATGGCCATCCATGATTTTTTTGCAATCTTCCAACCTTTCGTACATAGTCGTAAAATCATATTAATATATTATACATATAAAATAATATATAATATATGATATATAATGTAACATTTAATATTAATATATATTAAATAATATTTAAAATGTAAAATGTATATTATATAATATTTAATATATAATATTATATATAATATATAATATTATATATAATATATAATCTAATATATAGTTTTTTGATATTAATATATAATTAAATAATATTTAATGTAAAATGTATATTATATTATATTTAATATTAATATATATTAAATAAGATCTAATGTAAAATGTATATTATATAATATATAATCTAATATATAGTTTTTAATATTAATATATATTAAATAATATTTAATGTAAAATGTATATTATATAATATTTAATATATAATTGATATTATATAATATTTAATATATATAATATATCATATGAAGGATGGAGAAATGGGAGGGAGAAAGTGGAGGCAAAGTGAAAATTCAAAATTCTGTCGTCATTTTCGGGTATCCGAAAATATATGGTACCCAATTAGGCTCAATATTGCTTTGTGCACCAAACCTACATGGTCAACTATTGAAATGTCTCAAAAATATGTTTTTCCCTTGTTTCTCCGAGTTCCAGACTTCGACCATGTAGCTGACGACTTTTTTTTCACCCGAATTTGATAAAACAAAAAGGGTATCTTAAGGAGATTATTAGCTTTCTATCGATATAATTGCTATCAAATTTTGAATTCGGTAAGTAATTATTAGTTATTTTCTAATTGAGTTACCTCTAAAGTGCTGATTTATATACTGATTGAAAAATGACTATAACTTTCAGACGGTATAACATTTTTGAAATTCAAAAAATGTGTCACATTCTATGCTTCACCTACAATAAGGATTTTTTTTTTTTTGAATTTTGTAAAGTTTTGAATGAGTTAAGGTGGGCAAACATGAGAGTTTTTTTATTCTGAAAACGTTGTAGCAGAAAATTTATAATTAATTATTTTTTTGGAATAAAATTATAAAAAAAATATGCATCACATCCGGGCATGAATCTACTACTTACATATAAAATCTTATAATAAAATATTATTATTTGATTATGATTAAGGTGGTCAGACATACACCTACCTCTTATTTTTTTTCCAAAATTTTTTGTACTGCTGCATTGAAATCTATACTTTTCACCAATCATACTAACTTTTTTTCAAAAAAGGCCTAGTAGTTTAGAAACTACATTCAATTTTCTACAGATTCTATTCTTACAACTTTTTGATATTAGGTTGATAGCTAGTTGCAATTTTCATGTCAAGTTGACTAACCCTGATTTGCTGATTTTTCATTGCCACTTAAGGGCATACTTTGGCCCCTCATGACCTTGCACATACCCTTATCACAACATAATCAAGGTTTGGTACACTGTGGAAATGGCATAGATAATGCAAGAGTTATTAAAATGTGAGTGAGAGTGATTAGAAAGATGAAATGAGACCAAATTAGCAACCTAGTATAAGGAACCGATAGACATCCTAACATTAGTACGAGATTGTAGGGGTGTTGCATTGGTAAAAATTAGGAAATGTAGTATCCAAATGGCCAACTCAGTCATATGTATTCATGAGACAGTGTAGCATGTGGAATCCTCCACAGCGTGTAGCGACCACATGTTATTTGGACCTAATAGTCAAGAAACCAAGAATAATGGGTGGCAAGGATGGTTTAAAAATTAGATTTTAACTATTATCTTTAATTTAGCTAAAGTGCAAGGCTAATGTGACATGAAATTGTATGGTCACAATTTATAACATTACATTTTTCCTCCACTTTAGCAAGCATATTAAAAAGAGAGGCAAGCTAAAGAAAAGAGAGAAAGGGTCGGGAGTGTTATAGCCAAGATGAGAAGGGGAAGGAAGAGTCTTCTTTTTAGTGTGGAATTCCCCTACAAAAGAGACCTGAGTCAATCCTTTTTAAAAAGATGTTGAATTACACCATTACAAACATGTTATTTGTAGACAAAAATGTAACGTGAAAAACAAAGAAAATTGTAGAATCAAATAGCACTAATGTGTATGGGTGACAAGTTGAGTTATGCCAATTGCTATAGGATCATGCAATCAACCTTTGACTACTAAAAATTATGTTGTAGGATAGCCACAAAAAAGAGACATGGACATTGACAATTTCATAAAATAAAGTAAAGATGATGCCCCCCATGATAGGTGATAGATATATTTTAAAAAGAAATGCGAGACAAGAGATATGATAAAATAGATATGAATAAGATCATCAATATAAAATTCTTCCTTAGAATGATGTTTGCTACATAGAGGGGAGCACAAGTCATTCTAAGGAGAAGAGATGTCATGTCATGAAAACATAACGAGATGTATTCATGGAATGCTACCTTGCAATAGACAATACATAGCACCCACAATATTAACAAAAATATGAAGAGACAGGGAGACCTAATTATTCAGGTCAATAGAATTCATAGCAATGATCTAAAGACATATACATTATTTGCTTATAAACAATCATCACATTTCCAAAGTTTTTGAATCATGAAGAAGAGAAATAAAAATTTGGGGCAACATCCATGGAAGAAGGCCTAAATGCCTCAATATTTTGCATCATCCTCGAATGTCAAAATGGCAATATGTGAAAAAAAAATTATTATCTTATGTTTTCAAGTACCTATAGAAGAGTAGCTTGGGCTCTTCAGGAGAGAACTCTCTCTCTCTCTCTCTCTCTGATCTCTTTGAAGAGGTACTCCCCTAGGATATGTGCACCATGATGAGGGAACAAAAGGGGTCTTAAGAAGTCACTTTTCTCTAAAATCAGCAAACTTTGAACTTTGATGAGAAGATCAAGATAATTACACTCAAAATCTGAAGATGCAACAAATAAAAGAGTTGAAGTGCTCTGAATCTACTTTCAAAACTACTAATTTTTTTTGAAAATAGAGACTAAGGGTTTCTTATAAACTACTAATTTTTCTATGAAATGGAGATTAAGGAGTTTATCCTTAGAATATATTAGAATGATAAGGAACAAAGAAAAGATTTAGTTGTTTGTTTTGATGATTCATAACTTAAATAAAAAAGTTATTTACAAGAGAAATGTATTACTAATTTTAATGAGTTTCCTCTATCTAAAGTATATAGGATTGATTTTCTCTACCTAGATAGGATATAATGAGATTGGATTGGATTGATTATTCTATCTAAATTAGATTTGAAGAGAAATGTGATAGATCTAATTAGTGAATTTACTCTATAAAGATAACTTGATACTATTCTTTGGTAGAATTAGATTAGATTGATTTCCTCTACCTAAATTAGATTTGAAGAGATAGTGACAATTTCAAATAGTAAATTTACTCAATAGAGATAATGTAATTCAATTTTTTAAGATTTCCTAAAACAACATGATGCTCTAATTTATTATATAAAATGAATATGTACATTCACAAAGCCCAAGTACAGTACTTGAATAACTTACTCTCTCTTTTGCTGTCAACAAATCCAACATATTAAACTCCAAGAAACGTAGAACGAACACCAATATTATATTGTAAGACACAAGAATTGAGAAATGTATTATATAGAACGTAGAACAGTTTTCAAAAGATGCTTTACAATTGAAATGGAACATCACCGTAACCTCTAAGCTTTAGTGATTTGAATAATTTGTAGTGAAAAGAAAAACAAATTAAAATCAGCTTCACCTGCTTTGTCTGCGATGCGGGATTACTATTCTATGCCCCGCGTATTTGACCGTTGACCACGTTTGTCGCCCCAATGGTTTTAAAAATGTGACCGTTCGTCTCCTCGACAGTAGGTATAAGCTTATTACAGTTTATAAAATGATATTGGATAGCATATTTGGATTTCATTGTATATTTTCTAATTAATTTTTTAGGGATTTGACTGTTTAAAATGATGGATTCATAAAATTGAAAAGAAAGAAATCATTAAGGATCAATTAATGTTGATCGTAAGGTCATAATATTGTAAGGGTCTATAGAGGTTGGGATTGTATCGTATATAAATTTAGTAGATATTTCTTAGATTTTGGTTTTGAATCAAAAAGGTTTGAGCCAAAGGCTCATGATCCCATATTAGATAGGTAAAATTGTATTTAAGAATGTGCATATGATTAATTAGCGAATAGATTGATTTTAATCAACTCATGATTTGAAGTAGAAAATGATAAATTAAATTAATAGTTTGTATTGGTTTCATTTTTGGAGGATAGTCTATATCAAGGATAAACATAATGAAATAAATGTGAATTTGTTTAATCAAGAGCGAATTATAAAGAAAGGGTAAATTAATTAAATGAGTGATCAAATATATTTAACAAATGTTAGAGGGATAATTTGGAAGGTCAATTAATAATTGCATTTATTTAATTAATATCAGAATGAGATAAAATCAAATGTAGTTAGGTGTGGATGAATTTAGATGTCTATATTTCCTCCTTTTTGAAATGTGTTGCAATTGGATGAAGCAACAAAGAAGAATGTTAATATACTGGCTTTGAAAGAGATGTGACCAATAGTAGAATATCCTAGTTGTTGGAAGAGAGAAATGATGGGGGAGGTAAGTACACATCCTCAAAGGATAGGTGGGTTCTAAGAACATGGGCGTACTTGTTAGCACTGTTTATTTCCCCAGTTCAAGACTCTGTGTTTTAACTTTTCATAGTTCAATCAAAGGGTCTTTATTGTCTGGCTACCTAATTAAAATTTTAAATCCATGTCCTCAGTTTTCAAAGGAACTCGTTCTTTCATTTTTTTTAATCCCTAGGTGAGGTCTTGTTTTTTAAGCCCTAAGTTTCTGTTATGAGAGAAACCCTAAATCTCTGTTGGAAAAATGAATTGTTCATTATGTTTCCAGCCACTTAAGTTTTTGTTTAAGCACATGTCCCAAGTCATCGTCGAGTGGGGTCAAATTCTTTAAAGTTATTTTACCTAGCGAACCCTTTTAATACTTCCTAAATTTAAATCCCTGACAGCCTTTAAATTTTTCCTAAGTCTCAACAATAAGCAAACCTTGTTAAAATCTTTTTTGATCTAATGATGTGCATGATCCCGCAATGAAAATTTGATCGAAGATTATCCTTTGCGGGATTGCACCAGCTGTTAGATGCTTCAATCAATAAGGATCAAAGTAAGTGGGACCAGCATTTTTAAGATTTCTATCTACCATCTGATTAACAAATCTAACAATTTGTGTTTCCCGGGCCCGACTATGAAGGAATTAAGAAGTTGTCAAATCTATTTTAATATAATAGTTGGCATAGTGCCTTGATCAAAGATTGGTCTCTACTTACCGATCGTGGGATCGCGCTAGCCGTTAGATCTTCTAGTCAGCAAAGGATGATCTTAGTGGGGCCGATGATAAAAGTTTGTAAAGGTTCTGACAAGTTCCTTCACATTGGACGGTTGGTGTAATCCCTTGATCAAAAGATGAAAGGAAAATAGTGATTGCGGGATCATGACTATCATCTGATCGTCCAAACTAGCATAAAGTAAGTCAGTAGGGTTCAAATCAAATAAAATAAAGACAGTCATTGGACTAATTCAGTCCAATGATGATTGTGGAACCTAAATGGTAAGTGGGGCCAAAGGATACTTAGTTTTGATTACTGTCAGATCAAATCTGATCAGACGAAGGGTGTGAAGCCTTAATGAAGAGATGATCAAGAGTTACTGATCAAGGGATCACAACGACCATTCGATGTGTTTCAAAAGAATATTGATTATTTTGTTTTAAACTTTCTCTCTTTGGTGTGAAAAGTTTCCTACCCATTGAACTGTGCAAAACTTCAAATTTTCAAAAAAGTAATGGCAGGAACGTGTGACCTGGTTGTCAAGAGTTAATGTGTTTTGCATACGCAGTATATCATTTGATGCTCCATTTTTAGAATCAAAAGCTACAGATTTCTCAAAGCGACTAAGTGGATAGAAATTGCAAAGCGTCTTGTAGTTTTTTGGTGAAATATTTACTGGGTGAGTGACTCTGTGAACTATTATGTTTTTGCCATTGTTTATTTGCAAATTATGTTGTTAGGGTTTGGGAGAAGGGTTTCTGTGCATTCCTGGTTAAGAGTTGATATTAAAACCTAAGTTTTAAAATGGCACCGAGAAGAGAAGTCAAAGGGAGGGTAGTTTACCAGGAGACGGTTGTGTGTGATGATTTTCTAGAACAACTTGATCACTCTACAAATGACTCATCTAAGTTGAAAGAGCTTGTGCCAAAAAACCTTAGGCTTAGAGTTGCAGATGGCTTATATGACAAGGGATATTATATAAGGGATGTAAAAAGTATTGTCTCTAGTCTAGAATTGTTTAGGGTAGGGTTTGGACAGTGACATGCTTTTGCCCCTAGTAGTAATCTGTGGCAGTTTGATGTAGGAAAACTTGTAGTCCCAAATTTTTTCATGGATACTGATATTTTGCTCCAAGTTGTTAAAAATTATGATCATGTCGAAATGGTGGTTAGGGATGTGAATGGAAGCCCTCTAATTAGTATTACTGTTGATGAAATTAGAGAGGTTTTTCAGCTAAGTGAATCTTTTTATGCCCTGGAAAGAACAAATTTTGATAAGCTTAAGGAGGTTTACAAAGAACAGAGAGATTATCTTAGAAATGGCTATTTGAGAGAGTTTTTTGATAAGGTCAAAGGGTTGATTGTAGTAGGACCGAATACACCAAAGCCCATCAAGTTAGGTTACTTCAATCTAAAGCAAAAGGGTATGTATTGGTCACTGTGTCAAATTTTTGGTGAGGATTCAAAAGCAGAAATGTCATTCCATTACATGTTTACGATGGCACAAATTTTGCACCCCTACCTGGTAGTAACCTTTGATTTTTCTCCTTTCCTTGCTGAGTTAATACATGATGGACTGATGGGAATTTAGTGGGCTAAGATTGATAGACCTTTTGGTTTGTATTCTTTGATGATGTGCATGTTCCTCTATAAGGGTTCAAACTACTTTGAGAAGGAGATGGATCTAATGAAAGAAAAGGATGGTGAAGAAATGTTAGTCCAATGTGGAACCTAAATATGATATTGGACAAGATTGAGGCCAGTTTTACAACATCTGACTGGTGCTTTTCATCTAGACTTAGGGCCCTATTGTTTTTGGAAAACCCAATAATCCCAAAGGCACTATTGGCTTTTCTTAGGCCGAAGCAATTTGCCACTAATATAAAGATAGTACATAATTGGGGAGATATCATTTTGTACCCAATTTCTACTATTTTCAAAGGATATGGTTTTAGAGGCACTCCATTTATCTTTCCATACCAAGTTCCTTTGAAGGTTGGCATAGCATAAATCTTAAGGCAGATTGGAGTATTGCACGATATGGCTCTAACTAGGAAGGGCAGCGGATCCATGTTTCCAACCATCACCATAACACATCAATTTGTGATCGCAAAGGGTGGATGAAAACACATGGGTAAGGTTTTGAAACAATACCACATGGCCACATCAGTTGCAAGGTCTGCAAATCCTAAGGGATTTACAATGACATGTTTAAGAAGAGGACCAAGTATGCAGCCATGGATCATATATTTAACTTCCCTGAAGATATAATAAAAAATGTGTTTGATCTACAGGAGAAAGAGATCAGAAAGGAGAAATGGCTAGTATACAAAGATACCTTAGAATTTGTACAACATTTTTTTAGGGAATATGATCCTTTGAAAGATTTTAAGCCTTTTGAGAATAAAATTGAAGCTCTTATGAGCCATTTTGAGGGTATAATGAAAACCCTAAACTAGAAGAAGGACATGGTAGTGAAATCAGAGCTAGAGAGGGTTAAATTTGTGTTAAATAAACCAGCATTTGTAAGAATGGTTCCTCTTGGTAGATATATTGTGCAAAGAAAGATTGGGTACAGTGTGGTGGTGCCTAGGCCTAACATACAACAAGAGGGTCAAAGAGAAGAATATATCCCTTCCTCTTCCAGGGGAGTAGGAATATAGGAACAAATAGAGGAGTCTCTCATTTCACTAGAGAATAGGCCCAATGATGTTGATTCTAATTCCCCACCTCCCCCAAAGAGATAGAGATTAGAAGAGAGACCACAACAAAGTGAGGATATCTACTCTTCCACTCAATCTCCATTGAACATTATTGATAAATAGCAAGTAGCTTAGCAATTGCAAAGAATGGGAAGTCTAGGTCAGATCTTTATGACCTGTGAAGAAATTGATTAAGGATTCCCAGAGCCTCCTAAAGCTGTAGAGATGGACTTGACTTTTAGTGAGCTAGGAGGAAGGAAGTTAGATCCTATAACCAGAAAGGAATTTATAAAGAATGCAGGGGTACTCATCTTACCTGAATGGGACATTGTTGATACAGTTGTCCTAGATGCAGTTAGGAAACAAACCAAGCCAATACACAAAACTAGAGGAAGCTGAGCAGGCCATTAAGGGTGTTACATTTAGTGATGATCATCAGGCTCTGGTTATGTGGTCTCTGAGGAAAGAGGAAGGAAACAAGGGTAAACAAATTATCAAAGGTGACTTTTCTGGTAGTTTAGTGGTAAAAATAGTTAGTGAGACTTCAGGAGTTGAAGCCTCGGGATTGGTGTTACAAACTTCCAAGATCAGCATGAAGGTGGAAGAAAAAGAGGCCAAGGAGAAGGAAGAGATAACAATAAAGCTGGAGGCTATTCTAAAGGCCTATGGTGCGATGAAGAATGAGATAAGTGAAAAAGGTAGAATAATTTCTGAATTAAGAAGATAGTTGGGGGGACAAGTGCAAGTTCAAATGCATTTTTAGTTACAAATTGCTTCCTCCCCTGCCAGGCCTACTTCCTCCAGTCCTATTATAGAGTACCATCCTTCCCCTTTACCTCTATTTACTCATGAGGAGTTGCTAACCAAAAGAGACATGTTAGAAGAACATAGAAGAGCCTTTATTAAAAAGGGTAAGAAATTGAAGGGTGAGAGACAACTTTTCAATGAGGAAAAATTAGAGATTGACATGAAGTATGAGGACAAGCTTAGGGATACAACTTTGCAGTTTATTGAGGGCATAAAGCCAAAAATTATTCATATGAATGTCCAGAGATTATAGTAGAAATTTTGAATTTTGTTAAAAGGGAAAAGGATATTGTTAATCCAATTTTGGATAGGTGGATTGTAAGGCGGGATAAATTAAAATTATTTTATTCTTCATCAAAGATTGAATAGGATGTAGATTCAACAATAAAGAGTACTCACAAGTTTGTTAAGGGCTTGTTTGAGTTTGCAGTTAAGAGAGAAAATATTCAGACAAAGGCATCAGTATTAAGAGGCAAATATTATCAGGACTATTTTGAAATGTTCGCTAGTATTTTAAGGAAGAATCGAACTAAAAGAAAAAAAAGTATGGCTTGAACAATTAGATGATGATTTGTCAATAAGAATGAGTACCTTAGTATTTAAAATATGGATAGTAATATTCTTTTTGTCCAAACAATAGAAACTATTGAAAATGCTAGGACACATTTTGGGTTCCTAAAAAAGGAGGTTCAACAGGTAAAAGTTAATTGGGACATCTTGATAAAGAATAGGGATGAGGTGGTTACTTTTCCTTGGCCAAGTGAAGAAGTGTTCAAATCTTGGGAGGATAAATATACCTTGGAAGAAGCAAGAAAAGAAGAGACCCCCACTGAGGATGCAATAGGTGGCACTTATGCGATTTCTTAAAAGAAACAAACTGCAAGGGAAATTTTTGTGCAGAAGAGTGAGTACAAGGACAACACTTGGCAGGAGAAAAATTGTTTTTGGAAATAGTTGTAGGAGCTTAGCGAACAAATCACAAGATATTTTTGTAAAAGTTGCAACAAAGAAGTTATTTTACACTTGTCATTTTTGTCTTGTTTGATGTGATTTTTTATCATTTTCCTAAATGATCTGTAGCTTATTGCAATCCTTATACTATAAAATAATTTCCAAGATCATTTAGAAGGGCTAGAACTTGGATAGTTTTTGCTTACAAGTTTTGAGTCAAGGATATAGTAGACTGTATTAGGTTGTATTATTACAAAAATAGAAAGTTTCTTGGTTTGGGCTATTACTGAAGTGACATGTATTTTTGAAGCATAGTGTATACATGAAATATGATTCAGTATATATGAATACAAAAATCCATGGTTTTTTTCTTATCGATGAAGGGCCGAAGCTAAGGTTTTTATATTTATATGTAAAAGCAAATATTAAGCAAATATTAACAGAATTATCATCAGTTTTAAGCCCATTTATGCAGGTCCAATGTTCATAGCAGAGTGCTAGAAATTGTAGACAACAATAATCGGCTACCACTTTCATCACAAATAGTTAACTACTTGAAGACCCTGCAAAAAAATGATTCTCGCATGATCGCATAGCCAAGAAAAGGGCTATGCGAACATGCGACACACCTCCACCACTCACCACTGAGTACAAAAACATCATTGATATTGACCACTGAGACCCTCAAATCAGTCGACAACATCCAGTGCCACCAAACCAGTCGAGATCAGCCGCTAAAACCATAAATTTGGGTACTTCATGTTGTAAAAACCCCTCAGAGAATTTTGAATTTGAAAACAAACGGTCATGTTTATGGTGCCAGTGTCACAAATTCACAAGGTCAATAGTCACAAACCCCTTGAAAGATCCTTGGTCACTTTACCAGCAAGCAGCCAACCAGATACAAGCACGTCGACAAGACCCACTTTTACTCTGCAATGGCGACATTCTTAATGGTTTTCGCATGATCGCATAGCTAGGAAAAGGGCTATGAAAACATGCGACAAACTGCTTACACTTACCACCATCACCGCCACGCCGACCAAATATTCGTCACCATTGTTTGCCCAAAGGGTTTGTCGCATGATCACATAGCATGAAACTGGCTCATGCGAACATGCAACAAACCATTAACATTCACCCCACCAACAAACTGCCAAGTCACCGCCACATCACTGCTCCCTACCAATGAAAAATGTGCACCACCGGCAACACAAGACAATGGGCCCACTACTGAGAGAAGCTTTTGTTGGAAATATTCAGGAATTAACCAAGTTACTGAGAGGGGAGGGGTGAATCAGTAACTCCAAATTTTCTTATAATTTTAACATGTATTTTACTTTTTAACCTTTGCATACAGAAAGCATGAAACTTACAAACATTCACAATAATGACACATAGATTTGGTTACCCAGAAACCTTCCAAAAGAAAGTAAAACTGGGGTGGGGATGAAACCCACAAAGCTTTAATACTACAGAATAAAGTTGGCCGGTTAAGGCTTACAATTTGATCACTTCTGATGATCTGCCCTGTTAGGAGCAATAAGGATTGCTAAATCCACCCTGTTAAAGGATTTACAAACATACAATGAAGTATGCACTCGGTAAAGAGATTTTTACAAAGACTGTTAAGTCTACCCGGTTAAAGGATTTAGTACTGATTCACCTGTTAGAATGAAACAATAGATCTCTGCTTTGCAATTGGATTGCTGAATGAGATTCGCTGATGTACTGATCACCTTCTGTGATGAATTTGTCTTTGCTGTACCTTATACTTCTGAAGCTTTCTGTAATTCTCTTATTTCTGCCTTTCTTTCTCTTTCACATATATTCTACTTCATATGTTTTTTTTTTTACATCTTTTTATTTTTACAACATTATATGTATACAAGTCTCAAACAATTAATTACAATTACAATTACACAGTCGGCTTGACAAATAAACATAAGTGCTACTAAGTCAGCCCAAATATGGTTACTCAGTTCCTTCAAACTAACTCGGCGTCCATTGCATTACTCGGCATCGTCATGCACTCGGTAGAAGTGAAGGCACGGTTCATACTGATCACTCGGTAGGTATTGAACTCGGTAAGTATTGGTGACTCGGTAGACAAGATGTTACTCGGTTTACATTATCCTGATCGGTTTGTACTAACTTGCTCAGTTTCCACTGTCTGCTCGGTTTGCACTTGTCTGCTCGGTTTGCACTGTCTGCTCGGTTTGCACTGTCTGCTCGGTTTGCACTGACTGCTCGGTTTGCACTGTCTGCTCGGTTTGCACTATCTGCTCGGTTTGCACTGACTGCTCGGTTTGCACTGACTGCTCGGTTTGCACTGTCTGCTCGGTTTGCACTGACTGCTCGGTTTGCACTGACTGCTCAGTTTGCACTGACTGCTCGGTTTGCACTGTCTGCTCGGTTTGTATCCAGAATGCAAATAAGTGTTGTCACTAGTGGCAATTCAGCTTAATGCCAACAGCTTTACCTTTTGGGAAGATTAGATGGTGGTCGCATGATCGCATGGGCTGGAAAGATTCCATGCGATCATACGACAACCACAGGATCAAGAATCTTTCCAAAAGAACTGGGCCCATCTACCATCCTGCCACCTTAGACCATGCAGACCAACCAAAACATAGCACATCACTTTATTCTCTGACAAATGGGACCACCAGCCGAGAAAAGCAGACAAAGCAAGATCTATGACTAGTCTCATATTCACATGCCTTTGACACATCGCATAAGCTCTTATGCCCACCATTAGATGAGAAACCTATCAGGGAGCCAGGCCCACCAACTAATCGCACTTGCACACATAAGACCGATGGACAAGGAGTGCCGACAAAGGGGAAGAAGCACGAGGTCAAAAAAATCTAGGGTTTTTGCCACCAAAAGATAAGTGTGCAAACATAGAAAGGCATAAGGTCGAAAACAACCAGGGTTTAAGAAGACACATGTTCGCAAGGCTGATGTAAAACTTCTAATTCTACCCCTATTTTCTAGCTGATTTCCAAAATGTTACCAAAATGCTTCCAACAAACCAAGTAAATAGCACCCGTTTAATGTCGAACTCGATGAAGAGTCCATTTATGTGGAGGAGGAGGAGGAATACTTGCAGTAAGTGGCATTGAGAAGCTATCCGCTATACTATCTGCTAGATCTCTGCTAATTTTGTCCTCTCAGATTCCGCTAACACTGAAGTGTACTATTTGGGTTTGAGCAATGGAAAACATCCCATCATTGATCAATAAGTGGCTACTCCTCTTGTCCTCGATCTGGATTTCATTTAATGCTCTGAGCTCATATCCATGCTATGAGGAAAGATGCCCGTCTTATCACCTCAAGGAGCCGTTATGTCAACTTGCGAGGCAAGAAACCATCGGGGTCTAAACCAACCAAAGTATTTTGATGATTAGACTTGAAGAGCTTCACTGACATTAGATATAATTTTCAAATTTGATCCTCTAGCTGTCAAGTTCGCCAGCTCATCCACTTCTGTGTTTCCTTCTCTGAAAGTATGGTTGATGGTTTTTGAATCAAATTTATCCATGAGTTGTAAAATGGCCTCTAAAACTGCCATTAACCGCCAATTATTACATATGCCTTGTCACATGATCACAAGGCATCTCTTCCACTCTTGTGATCATGCGACCAGATTTGTACCCCCACCTGCAGTGTTTAATTTAGCTTTATTTTATAATAGACTTCTAGGAGAGTACTGCAAATCAATGGAAATCTATGTCAATCAGTCCTTTTAGCCACCTGCAACATGCCACGAGCACAAAACCAGTATCCATGGTTTACATCTCTCCTTTGTGTTTACTTCTCTGAGTTGTGAATTTCTAATTCATTGCACATAATTTTATCTATGTATGTGTTGCTATTCCTCTACATTGATCTAGGATCAAATGAAATAGGTTTGGATAGAACATAGATTTATTTGGGTTTACATAAGGATTTCTATAAGTAGTGTGAATCAAGAGATAAATTGATCAATATTGTCATCAGGGAAAACTTTAGTGGTGAATATTTGCCATTTGGCGAATGTCACAAGTCAGCAACCTGAGATTTGCCGAATATAATGTGTATATCAGGTTGACTGTGTCACCCAAACTTTATAAATATTGGGTGGAATGCCCAAGTCCATCGCCCATTTGTTTATGTATTTTTCCCCTTTTCTTGCACAATATCACCAATCAAATTAGTTGTTGGACACTATAAATTAAAAAAATTTGCCTACAATTTCCAAAGCTTATTGTACAACTGACAACCATATTCACCAATATGTGGTCAAAATTTAAAGTGAGGGTACGTGTTACGTATATAGATTTGACATGTGTCTCTATTCCGAAGACTTTCAATGAAACTTTGTCTTTTAAAACTTTGGCCCAAAATAGATTTGACACACGTCTCTATTCCAGAGACTTTTGGGGGAATCTTTGTGTCCTTTAAAACCTTGGCCCAAAATAGAATTCCTGCCATTGATCTCGGATCATCAAACGGTTCCAAAAACCCCAAAAATGGTTATAGTACCTTAATAAAATAATAAAATTCATTTAAGCTTTCGGGGGCATTGGCCCCCAAAACCATCGTGAGGGTGCTACCCCTCGACCTGCCCCTGTACCATGATAGGGAGCGTGCTAGGGGCGCTACCCCTAGACCCCATCTCGGGGGTGTTGCCCCCAAACCTCTGTCAAATAATGATGATTTCTAGGTATGTGTTCTTGTCATCATGATTTTCTTTAATAATGAAACATTCGCCAATATTTTATAGAATTTTTGTATAATTGAAAAAAAATCACCAGTACAAATAATATTTTTTCCTTTCAAATTAAAAAAATTCACCAACAATATTATTTTTTTCGACCCAAATTAATGTAGGATTTGCCAAGATTTTACACTTTTCCTAGGGAGGGGGTTTCTTAAAGTTTTCCCTAATTCATATTTGAAGGATCCTGAATCATTGACATTATTTGGTTTTTGTATTCTTTCAATTGTAGTTTCCAACACTTAGAAGTCATTTGTTGGTAAATCAACTCTTACATCTTATTCCTTCTAGTTTTTCAACTTTAGAGGACTTCTTCACTAAATTTAAATCTTTAAAGTTTCAATTAAAATATTATGGAATTGACAAGAAAGAGAATCAATTAATCCTTTTATACTTTCCAAACTAGGTTCTTAATTTTTATTGCCTGTCTCTACTTTCTATTCTACTAAAAGAGCCCTTGGTACTTCATGGTCTATGCCCTCACTTGATAACTTTATTGGTGATCTTACAAGGGAACAAGAAAAGTTAATTCAAATGGTTACTTTGAAATCTACTAAGGCACAAGCTCTAATTGAAGAAAATGAAAGCAACAAAATGCTAAAGGAGAGAAGAATAACATTAAAACGGATAAAAGAAAGGAAGAAAGAAGATACAATTGATAACTTTAAAAATGATAAATCATCTTAACAAATTAAATCAATTACTAAGAGAGCTAAATGTTCCTTTTTGTGAAAAAACTGGTCATGAAGAAAATCAGTGCATGAAAAAAAAATTTAAGCACCTCACTTTTCAACTCAAAAGGAATAATATTGAGGTAACTGACTCTCTCAAAGCATCTTTCAAGTCAAGAAATTACTAAGGACAAAGAGAAATTAAAAGGTAGGGTCTTATTTTCTAAAGTGATTATAGATTTTGGTGCTCCACACCATATGGGCTCTCAACTTGATGTGAATTCTTTAAGTCTAGATTCCAATCCTAATACTTCAGATGATTCAGTAGATGACAGTCATATTCATGCAGATTTTTTAGAAGGGCCACATGATCTTCTTGGTGTGCAGTCTACATCAACAACATCATCATCCTTTGGTGGTCCCTTATATGCTTCTTCACTTCTTATCTCTTTTTTGGAGGATAGTTTTTTTCCCACTGGGTTATCTATCTTTCTCCTTTTATAAGAAATTTCATTGTACATGGTTACCTCACCAAGCTAGTGGACATGACTCATTTTTTATCTTGTCCTCCTAAGTTAATGCTTAAGGGGGGTGTTAGTGTATTTATTTTATTTAATTACACTTGGTCTTTTAACCTTACTTAGTCATCCATTACCATTTGACACATTGATGCAAGTTGTCAACATTTAGGAGTCTACTAGAGAGGTGTCAAAAATACACTTGGTCTTTTAACCTTACTTAGTCATCCATTACCATTTGACACATTGATGCATGTTGTCAACATTTAGGAGTCTACTAGAGAGGTGTCCATTCCATTTTGACACCTTATCCAAGCTTACTGAGAAGTAACTTGCCACCACTCATTGAGTTTTGGGCTCAACTTTTTATTCGACCCAATCACTCACATCTATATGTACACTTCTCTTTCACCTTAATGGATGTCAACTTTGACCTCTCAATTGTGTTATTGTGCTTCATTTTAATCTCTTAGATCCTAGATTTCTACACTTTTTATTTATCTTAAAGGAAATTTAATGTAGATGGATTTCATATAATTTATTTTCTAAAAAACATAATAAAAAAAAATGTTATTGAGATTTTAGTGAACCTCACTATTTTAATGTTATGTGCCACTTTTCATTAATAAATAATGCTAGTAAAATTAATCAAGTCACTATAAAATTTACATTTTTTATTTGTGTATAGTAATAATTCTAATGGGTTTTTATTTTGTCAAAAAAATCAATTGAAAAGGCTTTCAAAAATTTATGGCAAGGCAGAAATTTGGGATTCTAGTGCCTTAGCAATTATTTTGTAGGCCCAAAGAAAAGGCTTGGTCCCACAAAACCTATCCGGACCCAAAACTCAATGATAAGGGCAGCTTGTGAATTTAACTTTTTAAAAATGCATATGCATTTAAATATGTACCTTTTTCATTTATCAATTTGAATTGTCATTTTTCAATCTTTCTCTACAAATGTTTTCTCAATCATTCTTTGGTAGTTTTTCTTCTATTGGTTTCATCCATGAAGTTTGCAACTTCAAGATGGCTTCCTATTTATCACAACCCAATAGAGGTCTGGTACACTATGGAAATAGCATAGATAATGCAAGCGAGATTAAAAATGTGAGTGAGAGTGATTAGAAAGATGAAATGAGGCCAAATTAGCAACCTGGTATAAGGGACTGACATTCATCCTAACATTAGTACAAGCTTGTAGGGGTGTGCATTGGTAAAAATTAGGAAATGTAGTATCCAAATGGCCAACTCAGTTGTATATATTCATGAGATAGTGTAGCATGTGGACTTGTCCATAGCATGTAGTGACCATGTGTTATTTGGACCTAATAGTCAAGAAACCAAGAATAATGGGTGGCAAGGAAGGTTTACAAATTGGAATTTAACTATTAACTTTAATTGATCTAAAGTGCAACGCTAATGTGACATGAGATTTCTTGGGTGCAATTTATAACATTACATTTTTTCCTCCACTTTAGCAAGCATATTAAAAAGAGAGGAAAGCTAAAGTAAAGAGAGAAAGGGTCAAGAGTGTTATAGCCAAGATGAGAAGGGGAAGGAAGAGTCTTCTTTTTAGTGTGGAATTCCCCTACAAAAGAGACTTGATTCAATCCTTTTTTTAAAGATGTTGAATTACACCTTCACAAACATGTTAGTTGTAGAAAAAAATGTTACATGAAAAATAGAAAATAAAAAATAAAAATGTAGAATCAAATAGCATTGATATGTATGGGTGAAAAGTTGTGTTATGCCAACTACTATAGGATCATGCAATCAACCTTTGACTACTAAAAATTGTGTTGTAGGATAGCCACAAAAAGGAGACATAGACATTGACAATCGTATAATAAAGTAAAGATGATGTCCCCCATAATAGGTGATAGGCATATTTTAAAAAGGAATATGAGACAAGAGATATGATGAAATAGATATGAATAAGATCATCAATATAAAATTCTTCCTTAGAATGATGTTTGTTACATAGAGGGGAGCACAAGTCATTCTAAGGAGAAGAGATGTCATGTCATGAAAACATAACGAGATGTATCCATGGAATGCTACCTTGAAATAGACAATACATAGCACCCACAATATTAACAAAAACATGAAGAGACGGGGAGATCTAATTATTCAAGTCAATAAAATTCATAGCAGTGATATCAAGACATATATATTAGTTTCTTATAAATAATCATCATGTTTCCAAAGTTTTAAATCATGAAGAAGAGGAAATAAAAATATAGGTCAACATCCATGGAAGAAGGCCTAAATGCCTCAATATTTTGTATCATCTTTGAATGTCAAAATGGCAATATGTGAAAAAAATAGTATCTTATGTTTCCAAGTACCTATAGAGTAGCTTGAGCCCTTCAAGAGAGCACACACACAAACTCTAATCTAATCTAAAGTTATGAAGAGGCACTCCCCTAGGATATGTGTACCATGATTAGGGAACAAAAAGGGGTCTTAAGATGTCACTTTTCTCTAAAATCAGAAAACTCGGAACTTTGATGAGAAGATCAAGATAATTACACTCAAAATCTGAAGATGCAACAAATACAAGAGTTGAAGTGCTCTAGATTTAATTTCAAAACTACTAATTTGTTTTGAAAATAGAGACTAAGGGTTTCTAAACTACTAATTTTTTTATGAAATGGAGATTAAGGAGTTTATCCTTAGTATATATTAAAATTATAAGGAACAAGTAAAAGATTTAGTTGCTTGTTTTGATGATTCATAAGTTAAATAAAAAAATTATTTACAAGAGAAATGTATTACCAATTTTAATGAGTTTCCTCTATCTAAAGTATATAGGATTGATTTCCTCTATCTAGATTGGATATAATGAGATTGGATTGGATTGATTATTCTATCTAAATTAGATTTGAAGAGAAATGTGATAGTTCTAATTAGTGAATTTACTCTATAAAGATAATGTGATACTATTCTTTGGTAAAATTAGATTAGATTGATTTCCTCTACCTAAATTAGATTTGAAGAACTAGCACGACAATTTCAATTCGTAAATTTACTCAATAAAGATAATGTAATGTAATTTTTAAAGATTTCCTAAAACAACATGATGCTATAATTTATTATATAAAATGAATATGTACAACCACAAAAGCCAAGTACACTACTTGAATAACTTACTCTCTCTTTTGCTGTCAACAAATCCAACATATTAAACTCCAAGAAACGTAGAACGAACACCAATATTATATTGTAAGACACAAGAATTGAGAAATGTATTATATAGAACGTAGAACAGTTTTCAAAAGATGCTTTACAATTGAAATGGAACATCACCGTAACCTCTAAGCTTTAGTGATTTGAATAATTTGTAGTGAAAAGAAAAACAAATTAAAATCAGCTTCATCTGCTTTGTCTGTGATGCGGGATTACTACTCTATGCCCCGCGTATTTGACCGTTGACCACGTTTGTCGCCCCAATGGTTTTAAAAATGTGACCGTTCGTCTCCTCGACAGTAGGTATAAGCTTATTACAGTTTATAAAATGATATTGGATGACGTATTTGGATTTCATTGTATATTTTCTAATTAATTTTTTAGGGATTTGACTGTTTAAAATGATGGATTCATAAAATTGAAAAGAAAGAAATCATTAAGGATCAATTAATGTTGATCGTAAAGTCGTAATAGTGTAACGGTTTAGGTTGGGATTGTCTCGTATATAAATTTAGTAAAATGGATACTTCTTAGATTTTGGTTTTGAACCAAAAAAGTTTGAGCCAAAGGCTCATGATCCCATATTAGATAGGTAAAATTGTATTTAAGAATGTGCATATGATTAATTAGCCAATATATTGATTTTAATCAACTTATGATTTGAAGTAGAAAATGATAAATTAAATTAATAGTTTGTATTGGTTTCATTTTTGGAAGATAGTCCATATGAAGGATAAACATAATTAAATAAATGTGAATTTGTTTAATCAAGAGTGAATTATAAAGAAAGGGTAAATTAAATAAATAAGTGATCAAATATATTTAAAAAATGTTAGAGGGATAATTTGGGAAGGTCAATTAATAATTAAATTTATTTAATTAATATTAGAATGAGATAAAATCAAATGTAGTTAGGTGTGGATGAATTTAGATGTCTATATTTCCTCCTTTTTGAAATGTGTTGCAATTGGATGAAGCACCAAAGAAGACTGTTAATATAGTGGCTTTGAAAGAGATGTGACCAATAATAAAACATCCTAGTTGTTGGAAGAGAGAAATGATGGGGGAGGTAAGTATGCATCCTCAAAGGATAGGTGGATTCTAAGAACCTGGACGTACTCTTTAAATAGATCAAAATATTAAGCATAGACTATAAAATGATATGAAAAGATGAAAATATTAGGATAACCATAGATAAATTAGGATGGTAGAGAAAATGGATAGATGAGAATTGTCATGTTGAGATTATTTTTTAATGAATGGTGTCCTTTCTATTAAATATAATTTAAGATATGTTGAGATATTTTGAGAAAAGTTTATTTAATGTTTCACTTTTGATATTATACACAAAGGTATAGGGTTCATGGTGATGAAGAGTAAACTCCATAAATTATTAATTTTGGCTAAGACGTCGCAAACAAGCATACACCATATGAAATCATGTTATGGAGAATTTCAAGGTCATTGTGGTGGTATACTACTAGTGTCATCACAAGAAAAATTATAAGACACACATGCAAACATGAAAACATATACAATTCAATACAAATACAAACTAGAGTCAAGATAAAAACATTAATTAACTGATGGTGATGATCATATAATTATTGCTAATAAAAAATGTGAGGATTGGAAATTATCTATCTTGTTAATAGCATAGTGGGATATAAGAACAATGTAGGATTGATAATGATATATTCTAATAGCAATAACTTCAGTAAAATGGATTAAGGTTTAAAATTTACAGTTAAGAATAAAACTAATAGATTTGAAAGTGATACACTAGACTGGTTTGCAATATTTCATGGATTGGGATTATGTTCATTTGGATGTTCATATTGTGATATTTATATTCTCGGAGATTGAGGATAGATAGAATAGATTAGCTTCATTGGGTTAGCCAATTGCTTGGAACTAAAGACAATGGAGAACCAAGGCTATGGATAAGGATAGATGGATTGAGGAATTCATAGATAGGGGATGAAATAATGATTGGATGATTTAAGATTTCTATGAGTATAGAGAGTTCGGAAGTGCAAAAATGAATGATTAGTATTATGTCATTTATAATATTTAATGTAATGTTTATCTTGCAAGATTGGGTGCCCAAGTTGAAGAGAAAGTATTTGAGCCAAAATTGATCTCAAGAGTTTTCTACCAACAATAAAGAGAAATCCTAAGTGATTAAAGAATAAGTTTCTCCCAAATTTGTTTGCATGTAATCTTTGGTGTTTAACCTCTATTATTTTTCTAAGTAAATATAATGGTGTTGCTCTTTTGGGTGTGATCATAATTTTTATAAATTTATAATAAATAAAAAAACTTACGAGATATTAATTTTAACAAATGGTTTAAATCCTTAAAATTTTGCAAGATTTTTTTCAATGGGGAAGTCTAAATCTCACCTACTAAAATACTCCAATGTAATTTTCTAAGAAAACTTTAATAAGACGAGTGAGGTGTAAACCCTTTGAAGAAGGGGAATTTGTATTTTTTTGAGTCTTGATTTGCTAAACATGAATCAACATTGTTGTAGTGGATATGACCCTTTCTGATCCACCAAAATACCTATTTTTTATTAATACAGATTTCATTAAGTAGATTAACACTGTAAAGTCTAGTTAACTTTATATCAATATTTTAAGTGGAGATATTAAGTGCTAAAAAACATCTCTATTACACACAATATTTTCTTCTACAAAAATCCTTAATCTAATTCTCGTAATGTCTATATAAAATTCTATTTGGTGATTATTGACAACTAAATAGATGTGTCTATTGTGTAGTCCAAAGTGCCACACAATACAAAGGGAATAAGATTGTAATTATTATAGGATGGGGCTAAGCTCATCACAAAATGTACTATTGATCAAATTTCAAAAATTAAAAAATACAACAGATTTTCGTGAAATTTTTAACATCTGCATATTTTATGATCAGAAACCACAAAAAAATTGCAAAAAATCACTATGTTCTCGCAAAGTTAGTATAAAAATTTTCACATTTTTTAAATTTTTTTTTAATCTTTAATATATTTTCTAAGAAGCTTAGCCCGTGCCATTATTATATACACATTACCAATATCATATATGCTTCATAAAAAAATGTACCAAAACTTAAATGTGATTTCTCTACCATTGTCTAAAATTAAATTATTTCACCGAGAAGTGATCTACAGTGAAAGCAAAAATCTATGTAACAAAAATTCATTTTAAGAAAATTTTGTCGTCTGCTTTCTTGTTTCAACAATATGCCTAGCAGTACAACAATCTCACTTGTAATGCATCTGGGCGGCTGTTAGAAGAGTGGATGTCTTAAAAAGGAAATGGTGAATTAAATGGATGCAATAGTGGTGAATTAAATGGATGTGTTTTGAAGATTGACACAAATAACAATAATTTACAGTCTCAATTGCTAAAGAAAGGTGTCTTACGTCCATCAAATGATAGCTAGGACCACAATATCTCCAATTTATCTTAAGACTTCTCATCATTTGTCTTTCATTTAACTGTGGCACAAAAGAACTTGTCTTCCATTTTAATAACCACTGTTCTTATCACAGCATGTTTGACGTAGACATTGCTTTATTTTCAATTTTATTCTTAATGAAAGAGGGACTATAGCTCTTAAATCATTCTTATCTAGATATTTTGGTATTTAGGCTGCAAATTCTTTTATATTATATGGGAAGTGTATCAATATTTGTACATCTTAATTTCGTGTATCTGTAGAGCCTAAACTATATGTTGGATTTCGACAAAAAAATTTTAATTATCTTTACATACGTGTTGGCACCTTAAAAATTATTTCTTGGCTTCTTAGCATTAACAAAACTCCTTGTAGAGATCATTGAGCATCGAAAGATCAAAAAGTGGTCATTTCAAAGTGTCATCCGAAATATGACACCATCTACACCATTAACTATTCATCAAATAACCAAAAAAAGCATGTCCCCTATTTACGAATAATAAATACATTTAGTTATAAAATAAATTGACTTGGGCCCACTATCATTGACCACTTTAGCATTAGGATTAGGTTTTCATAAAATCATTCAACACCTTCTAAAAATTGTTCAACATCCCATTAAAATCATTTGACACCTCATTCATAAACACCTTAGCACCTATCTCCGTGTGGGGGATGACACATTGCCAAAGTTTTAGGGGCTAGTGCCTACAAAGGGAAGAGCCCTAAAATGTACATTTTCTTTTGTTTTGGGTAATTTGTTTTTCCAACAACTTCTACTTCTACTTCCTGTGGCCATCATTTCTCTACATGGCACCGAGGATTTGAATGCAACATTTTTAGGTAATTCTTTTGCTCAAATTGAACCTTTCCATTTTTCTATAAACATTGATTCTACTCATTCCTAGCCGCAATTTGATGTTTTTTTTCATCATTTCTATGTATGTTGTCGAGGGTTTGAGTGCATCGTTCTTTGGTAGCACCTCCACTCAAATTTAACCTTTCCATTTATTGTAAACATTGCTTCTACTCATTCCTAGTTACAGTTTGATGTATTTTTTCATCATTTTTGTGTCTATCATCAAGGGTTTGACTCATTTGATTGTGAATTTCCAATTTCATACTTGTGAAATGTAATGGGTTTCAATTAGTATTCCTTATCTATGCTCTTTTATTCATGAAATTTAAAGTGTATACATTATAATTCAGAATCTTTATTTTTTCAATCATGAAATGTAATGGATATGCATTATAATTGGATATTTGTGGCCTTTTATTCATGAAATTTTATGGGTTGACATTATCATTGAGAATCTCTAGTCTTTTATCATAAAATGTAAAGGATATACATTATAATTCGGAATTTGTAGTTTTTTAATCATGAAATGTAATGGGTGTGCATCATTATTGGATATATATGGTTTTTTATTCATGAAATTTAGCATGGTTTGACATTATCATTCGGAATTTGTAGTTTTTTAATCATGAAATGTAAAGTGTATGCATTATTATTTGGTTTATTTGTTTTGTTATGCAAGAAATTTTATGGGTATACAATATAATTTGGAGTATTTGGTCTTTTAATCATCCAATGTAATGGGTATACATTATAATTGGGAATGTCTAATTTTTTCTTTCATGAAATGTAATGAGTGTACATTATTATTAAAAATGTCTAGTTTTTTGTTCATGAAATGTAATTCGTATACAATAATGTGACAATTTTTTCACTAGTTTAGAATTATTCATCATACATGTCCACACATCAAGAAACCTCTACCCATCATTCTTCTTGATCTTTGTAAATTCACGAGCCCTAAAATGTTTTAAGATTTTTCATTGTTTTGGAAAATATTTTCCTCGCAACTTCCTCTTCGTCTTACCATGAAAGCTTCCCCCGCTCATGATTTCTCTGTATGTCATCTAGGGTTTGAAGCTAAGTTGTCAATTTTTTAGTACAAAAGCATGTCATAATAATATGTATGTATGCACATGTATGTGTGTATGTGCAACCTAGAAGCATGAATTAAGATTTGAATGTCACATAGTATCATATAAACAACTCGAAAATATTATATTCTTGTAATTATAGCATCTCAAGATCATGTCATCGTAGCATCACACACTTCAATTTAAATCTCAATTTTTTTAAATTTTTTTTCCTCTTCTCTTATTTATTTTTGTCATACCACCTAGTAGGATGCTTGACAAGACTGGAGTGTTTTAAATTGAATTGTCATTGCTACTACCCAAAACTCCTTGTACTTTTAGATTCTTTGTAAATGGTAGATGTATTTTTGCAGTTGGATAGGTAAGTTGGGATTTTACTTGTTCCTTCTCAAATATATATGTAATTGGTGGTTGCGTTACTCAACCCAGCAAGGTGGATAGAATGATTGAGCTTTGATGCCAGTGTAATGTATACCCTTTGATTTTTTCCAAGATGTTTTAGCAAATTTGAATGCCAACATGAAATGGATAGTAACAAATTGTTGATACCATCACAATGCATCGAAATATTCGATCATATAACTAGGGATGACCAATTTGATGATTTTTTCACATAGAATAATCCTCCAGTATTTTTTCTTACTCACAACCTACAATAATTTTTTCATTTCATAGTGATACCTTAGTACTTGAGGATACTTCACATGATAGTCCTGCTCCACCACTTCCACCTCACCCTACTCATGTTGTGCCCAACTTGGCTAGGAGTGTTGTTGAGAAGGTGATTCTTTAGTTGATGATCCTACGTCTTCATAATGCACTCACTCATGGACTTTTAGCACTAGTCTTTTGGGTCATGATAGATCTCCAAATTTGCAAAGTTTTTCAAAGGCTTCTAGTATTCTAGAGTGGGACACTTCTATGGTAGAGGAGTATTCTTCATTGATGAAGAATAATACATGGGACTTTGTTTTTCCACCGAAGGGAAGAAAGATGGTTTGATGCAAGTGGATGTAGCACACCAAATATGAAGTCAATGGGTTCGTTGAGAGGTACAAGGATCATCTTGTAACTAAGGGATGTTGAGAGTATTAACTACTTAGAGATATTTTCCCTTATAGCCAAGATGGATTCAATTAGCCTTGTACTTTCTATTGTTGTCTCTTAGAGATAGCCAATGTATCAAATGGATTTGAAGAGTATCTTTCTACATGATGATCTTTCTAAGGAGATCTATACGGAGCAACCTCTGGGTTTATGTACGACTCTTCACTTGTTTGTAGATTTCCTAGGTCATTCTTTATATGGCCCATTGAATTCAAAGATGAGGTATTTTCAAAGGGAATTTATACTTTAGAAAAAAACTAGGAGGTTTTGAATGAGAAAATTGTAGAGGTGGAAAATTTTAGCAAAGATACAATGAAATGTTTTGTTATTAGTCTTTTTGGCTTGCAAACTAAATCACAAAATAGGAAAAGAATTAATGCCACTAAAGGTTTAGCTAAAAGAACAATGGCTAGACAATCTACTCAAAATTCTATAATTGATCTTGACATGAAAATTTTGGAGATTACTTTCAAATACCAAGCCAACTTCCCTAGTTGTTGCAGGATCACCTAGGGTCTTGGCTAAGGTCCTACTCATTTTTGGCTTGTACTAACCCTAGCCAGGTTAGGATAGTTAGAGGCCTTAGGTAGGATCTTTTTGGTGTGTTTAGGAGGTCTAGACTTGGCTTATTCCAATCTAGTACCTTGGTCTAGGTGTAAGAGTTAGTTAGTGCTCTTGAGATCCATTTTTGACTAGACATTGGGATTTGTGCCAAAGGACTCATATATGATGAGAAAATGTAGAAATGAACCAAAAATGGTTTTTAGAAGGTTTATCCACCATTTGAGAAGGTTTTGAGGTCATTGGACCTAAGGAGAGCAAGAAATCCAAAAGTTGTAAAAATGTTGTCATGACAACATTTACAACTTTGAAATATTACATGACAACATTTGTCTAGGCAGAGACAAGGTAGTTTTTAGGGCATGGTTGGTGTTCTCACCACTTTTCCATGTTGGATCAAGGTATTTAAGACCTTTTGAGCCCAAATCCTGAGGTTAGACATTATTAAAAATTTTGGCAAGTTTTAGAAAGATCACTATACCCTAGCTTTTGTAAACACGGTATTTTATGAAATCAATGCAAAGTATGAAGACTGATTGAATCTTGAGTTTTGGCATTGGATTAGTGTATCTAGATTTTTTTTTTTTCATTTCCATAGATTAGGAGTTTTTTCCATGCATTTCTTTCAAGTTTTTCTTATTGTTTTGTGAAGTAGCCAATCACTGGCCTACCTAGGACTAAGGTGTGTTTCCATGACTCCCACATGAAACCCTACCGTGCAATCATCACAAGGCTTTGGGAGAAGTTAGGGGAGCCTATGCAAAATGTACATACAAATTGAGGAGGCTTGGAAGTTGTGTTGGCCATGAATGTAAGCAAGCCCTAGGTGAACACAATCAGCCCGGTTAAGGAGCTTGCACTTGTTATTGCATGTGTTGATGCAGGGGTTCAATGGTGGAACTAAGTTAAATGCATGGAGATATTCTTTGGACTCATATAGAAACTCTCCAAGGAGATTGGGGTCTGAACAATCCAATCAAGGAGACTTTGGAGACAAGAAATCTTGACTTGCTCAGGAAGCTCAAATTAGCCCTAACATCCCTTAAATGTAGGAAGAGCATGCATGGATCACTTGAGGAGGAGAGACCCAAAAAATCCTTGATAAATCTAAAAAGGGTATTGGAATCTACAATTTAGTTGGTGGGTTGTTCGAAGGCATTTTTCACAAATAGCCAAAAACTAGTTAGGAAGACCTAGTTGAGGGCTATTGGGCCTAATAGGCCTTTTGAGAAAAAAAGTGGAGATCAGTAACCTAGATCTTGATACCTTAGAAAAAAGAGATCAAGAGAAACGTAAGAAGGTTGAATGAAACATAGGAATCCATGCAAGACACCATGTTCATTTTCCATAGCCTAAGAAGCCATTAGAGGAGACCTAATGGAGAATGGAAGATGAATGCAATTGAAGGTAGATACCCTAGTGAGGCACTAGAAGAATGTCACCTTGTATGGAGGCATTGAGAAGTCCTAAACCAAGTAGCATTGAGAATGTCACCTTAGTGCAAGCAAGCTAGTAAGTATCTATCACTGGCTAAGAAGTGTCCAGATAGATCTGGGCTTCAAAAATTAGTTAATCGAAGATAGGTGTGTTCTATTTGATCTTCTTCTCTTCCTATTATTTTTGTGTAATAGTAAGTAATTTCTATTAATAATTTGATTATTAAATATTTAAAAGAAAATGATGAATATCTTGTATTATAAGATTCAAACTCCTTTACAATGAATATATTTACAATATGTATTTACATATATGATGAGAATGTTTTTTAAGTTCTACGGTTCCTCTATGCATTAGAAGAAGATTTTAAAACAAAGCATATCTGTGTCAAACATGCTATGATAAGAACCGTGGTTATTAAAATAGAAGCCAGTTAAAGCAATTTAGAAGAGCATTGAGGAGTATTACAGTAAAAAATGGACTCTGTAAAGCTCATGGTTTAAAGCCATGGTATGTAATTGGGGGTTTGGGAGGGATAGTAATATTGGTTTACACCTGCACAGGCACAGACCATCTATGAGATTGAAAACTCAAAATTATGCCTACGACTGGAAATTTAGAAGCCTGTCAAAGTTGTGGCCCTGATCTTCTTGATGAATTATTTGATGAATAAGCTGACAAAACTAGAGAATTTGTAAAAAAATCAAGTTTAAATCCAACAGTTTATTAGCTTTCATTTTCACTCTCTGCCAAGCATTTATCCATTTGATATTAGATTTCAGTCATTATTTTTTATTTTATTTTTATCGATGAAGGGCTGAAGCTGGGATTTATATATATATAAATATAAACATAAATTAACAAAGTATCTATCATTAGTTCAAGCCCACTATTGCAGGGCCTAATGTTTAGAATGAAATCATTTCAACTTTCAACAATAGTAATCGACTAATACCGATATTTACTCCTAATTTCTTCAGTACAGAACACTAGGGATAGCCATGAAAACCAGTACAAATCACTGCCTACAAAAAGCTTCTCAAGCTCAAAAACCTACTCCACCAGGTACAAAACATCACTGCAAATGGTCACTGAGCCCCTCAGATCAGTCGGCAATAGTTGCACCACCAAACCAGTTGAAAATAGCTGCTAAAGCCATCAATTATGGTACTTCCTATCGTGAAAATCCTCTACAAATTTGAACTTGAAATGCAATGGTCATCCTCAGGGCACCAACAGTCTATCAACGGTCAACATCTAAACTGAGATCTACTTTATATCACCACCATTAGATCATCATGATTTGTAGGCTTGGCAACTTTAACTTTGCAACGCCGACATTCCCTTAATGGTTGTTGCATGATCACATAGTTTAAAAATGGCTTATGTGAACATGCGACATCCCATAAACCTTCACCATCATTACCTTCCCTTGGCTATGGGACCCACGATGCATATCCATCTCAGTGCTTGCTAGTCAATCAGAAAGGGACACATCGGCAAGACTCGACACACAGACCCACCTTTAATTCTGCAACAGTGTCTTTCAACAGTTGTCGCATGATCGCATAGCCAAGAAAAGGGCTATGCGAACATGCGACACACCATATCCCTTTACCACCGTTAACCACCGCCACATAAAGTTACCACAAAGGGCTTTTCGCATGATCGCATAACACAAAACTGGCTCATGCGAACATGTGACAAGCCTCCAGCACTCACCACAAACCTTAGGGCCCACTTTATGCGTGAACTGGTGAGAAATTTGACTAGGCCCGCATCAGGAAGATTGACGGTCATCGCATCTTTGCATAGACCTCCAAGACTCTACCAGAACATGCACCCACCGTCAAATCATCCACACTGTGACCCAACTGAAAAGTCTGGGCCCACCGATGTGTCAACATTCCCTTTCCAGCTCAGCCAATCACAACCTTCAGTCATTATTTTTACTTGTTGTGATGTGATGCGATTGTTGGATGGTCATCACATTGCTATCTCTTTGATCATCACATCAATTTATTATATATTGTTTTTAATTATTTATGTATATATTAAAAATGTTAAGAATAATTTAGAGTGTAGACTTGATTTTTGTTGAAGACTTGAATGTATAATTCAACATGACATTTAGTTTTATAAAAAATTTAAAATAAAATTGTTGAAAAAAATTATAAATCAAATAATAAATTTGATTATAAAAAGAAAAATAGATTTTGGAGAATTTGAGAGATATTGTTAAAATTTTATAGAATACTAAATTAAAAAGTATTTTCAAGAGGAAAGAAATGTTGCGATAAGGCTATGCAATTAGGGTTTGTGATATTCTTCCTGAGGAGGCCTTTCGCGCATACGAGTGTGCTCGTTCTAAGAAAAGGGCCATCCTCTTAATTTTCCCTTTATCCTACCCATTTATGGGTAAGGACTCGAGTGGGGAGGCGCAGTCTACAAATAGTGGAAGAGTGGAGCCTGGTAAGACAAAGGAGAAATCATTCAAAGAGACGATTACTCATTGTGGCCAGAAGAAAGTGCCAAGAGAAAACTTTTTGGTTGTCAAAGGAATGCTACAGGCTCACACGAGCGATCGAGCCCTGGGTAATTTCTTTGCTAACATGACTCTATTCCTTATGCCTAATTCTTAAATGGATGAGGAATTAAGTAAAGAGAGAGTAAGACTCAAAGATATTGTTATTTTTCTTCTTGTTTTGGATCCTTCCAAGATGCCTTCTAGGAATCACATGAAATGCTAGTTTCAGTCTATGTGGGTTAAGAAACTAGTGTTTAAATTCTCTTTCTATCATGCATGATTCAAAAAGGGGTGTTCATAATCTTTTTCAATGAGGCTAGTAGCCAGAAAGAAGTGTTAAAAATAGATCTTTGGAACATTGGAAGTGAATGTTTTAGGGCTATCAGGTGGACCCCTGAAGCCAATAATCAAGAAAAAGAGGCATTGTCTTGCCCTATGTGGATTACTATTATTAATGTACCACTCCTTTGGAAATGGATTCCTAAAACTATGGAATCAGTTGATAATTTTATTCATATGGATGAATTTGATTTTGTTTTTTCACATATGGATGCTCGCCTACTGATAGCGGTGAACCTTGGGATTGATCTCTCGATTCAAATTATCATAGAACTTGATGAGGAGAATTTGAAATGCATTATTGAATTTATTGGAAGCCTTAATGCCTCTTTTCTTTGTAGAAACTTAAGGGACATCAAAGGAAAACTTTCCCTCTTTTAAGGAGTAATAAGAACATTGGTGCTAAGCACCATGAAGATAATGTGCATAATGTGAACTAGGTGAATAGGTTTCCCATCCTTACTCTGTTGAGTTAGTCAATGATTCTCCCCTCCCCTCCCTTGCAGAGACTTCACCTGATAACCCTAGTCTAATCTCTTCCCCTCCTATTGATGAAACCCTAGTGCATCTACCTTACTCTCTGTTGATCATCCTTGTTGTATTGTTGAGGAATTAGATACCCTAAATTCTACTATTAATTATTCTCACAGATCCTAGGTTTCCCCAGCCATTCCTTCCCTTTCCAATGCCCTTGAGGATCAGACTAATCCTAGGGGTCAAAATATTTCTGACAAGAGCAAGACAAAAAAATATCCAAGAATTGGTCCTGGATAAGATTAAAAAAATATGTGATATAAGGAAGAGGATTGAAGCCCAAACCCACCTAGAATGAGAAAATAAAAAAAATACTTTTGACCATAGTAGTTCTAGCTACCAACCATCTCATAATTCTCTTCCTGTTAGGGATGAGACCATGAATATGGGTAATGAGGCCCCATGACATGGGACCAATTGGGCCACAGGTAATAGGAATGAGGACATGCCCCTCTTCCCCCCCCCCCAATATAGGAAACAATAATAGTGTTGTGGATATTTAGGCTTCCCATGTTGTGAAGAGTGAGCCCCCCCCCCCCCTTCCAATAGGGCCTAGGGGCAAGGTGATGTCATGGGTGGATACCTCCCTAACCATGATGATGGGCTTGTCCCTAATATAGAAGGGTATGGGTGGTTGGTCTTGATATGAAGTGAGTTCATCATATGTGGGCTATTGTGCCTTAAAAACCAAATCATATTAAGGAAATGTTAATCAAGGCTATCATTGAGAGAGAATTCTTAAAACCAAAGAGTAAATCAGGCCCTAAAAGGAAGAAGAGATGTAGGAGCCTGGATAGTACTTACTCAACTAGCTTTGGTCATGTTTTTTTCCTCAAAAAGAAGAGAGGAAAACCCAAAGTGACATAAGGTAGGATAGGTATAGGGGCCTAGGGCACTCCCAAATACCAAACCTACTTGCAGATTAACAACTCAAAAGCAACAACACAGAGAAGGAGAGAAGGAATGCAGATATCTTTCATTTATTCATCAAACTTCATACATGTCAGGTTGTAAGGCCTTCCCAGTTATAGCCAACATAATGAAATTCAATTACAGGATAATCCTCATACATGTGAGAATCCAAGCTTCAGATTCTAGCTTTCTACTCCACTTGACTACTTAACCCTAGAATAAATCAACTTATTTATACAAGAGGCCACCAAATAGGTCAGCTCAAAAGATCCTTTAGATCTAACATTGGAGAAAGAAAAAACCCATATTTAGGTCCACACATTTCCCAATGAGAGATCCCAACATTAATGATACACAACCAAAATTAATAGCACATGTCAGCAACATCAAACAATTAACTACACCAGTCGATGAACTTGGGAACCGAGCAACACCAAACATATCGAACCAACTTGGTAAAGAACACTACCAAACCTACTCAGTAAAGAACAATAAAGTGATAACCAAGATTATTGGGGAACAATAGGAACAAACCACTAAGAAATCCAAAGTAGTTACTGAGCAACCAAACAAGCTCTAAGATATTTTGGTTGATCCAAGATTGCCATAAACCCAAGATGCTCCTACATTAGACATCTGATGTTAAAAAGAAATGATTCTCTAAATCATGTGTAAGGTACAACCTGAGATGAATCCAACTCAGATTGATAAATCCATGTACTATCTTCAATCAGTATGTTCTTCCACTTTACCAAATACTCCATGTAATCCTTTCCTCTTGTACTTTTGCCAACTCTTTGTTCCAAAATCTCCTCAACTTCTTCTATCTGTTTCTTACAATAATTACTCATTACACTTGATTCTTCATCAAGTTCATGATACTCATACAAATCTAAAATGTTGAATATAGGTGATATATCCATGTCATCTGGTAACTCAACTTCATAAGCATTTCCACTATCAAATTTCTTCAATACCTTATAGGGACCAAATTTCTTCATCTTCAACTTACCATATGTTCCAATAGGGAATTTGTCTTTCTTCAAATGAACCATTACCTCATCACCAACATCAAAAATCTTATGTCTTCTCAACCTATCTGCATTATCCTTTTAATTTTGATTAATTTTCTCCAACTTATGTTTCACTTCCTCATGTAATGACTTAATAATCTCAACAAATTCTTCTCCTTCAGCACTCCTCTTCTCTTCACCAACAATATCTCTTAGGTCTGATATACCTCTTTGTTTTATTCCATTAACAATCTCAAAAGGTGACTTTCCATTACTCCTATTCTCTAAATTATTGTATGAAAACTTTTCTTGTGCCAACATTAAATCTCAATTACTCAGTTTGTCTCCAACTAAGCATCTCAATAGGTTACCCAAACTTCTATTTACAACCTTTGTTTGTCCATCAGTCTATGGATGAAATGTAGAACTATACTTCAACTTGGTATCCAGCTTCTTCCATAGAGTCTTCCAAAAATAACCAACAAACTTGTACAATCTCATTCAGAGATGATACTCCTCAATAATCCATACAATCTGATAATCTCCTTAAAGAAAAGATTTTCTATATGTGCTTCATCTAATTTTTTTCTACATGGTATAAAATGTGTCATCTTGTAAAATATATCCACAAAAACAAATATGGAATCATTACCTCTTGTTGTCCTCGGTAAGCAAGAACAAAATTCATGTTGATATCTCTCCAAGTTTTCTCTGCAATAGGAATTGGTGTATACAATCTAGTATTCTAACTTACTCCTTTTGCAACTTGATGAACTCCACAACTCTTCACAAATTTTTGAACATCCTTATACAACTAAGGCCAAAAATACCTTTCCTTAAGAAAACTCAAGGTCTTATCAATGCCAAAATGTCTAGCGAAACCACTACTATGTTTTTCCTTTATCAAATTAGTTCGCATTGATCCTCTCGGTATACATAACTGAATTCCTTTGAACAACATACCTTCTTGAATGAAATAATCTTCCCACTTATTTGGTTAATCTAGAATAGGTTCTCTATACATTCTCCACGACTCAAAAAAATCAGGGTCAATTTCATACAAATTCTTCATGTCATCAAAACCAAGAACCTCAATTATCATTTTAGTCATCAAAGATCTTCATCCACTCAATGCATCAACAACTTGTTTAGACACTTCAACCTTATGTTTTATTACAAATGTAAAATTCTACAAATACTCAACTCATTTTATATGTCTCTGATTCAACTTATTCTGACTACCCAAATACTGTAGAGCCTTATGATTAGTATACAATACAAATTCCTTTGGTATCAAATAATGTCTCCATTTCTTTAGGGCTTGAATAATACCATAGAATTCTTGATCATACACAGAATATTTCCTTTTAGCATCATTCAACTTCTCACTAAAGAAAGAAACAAGTTTACCTTCTTGACTCACTATAGCTCCTATTGCACTTCACTTGCATCACATTAAACTTGGAATACCTTATTGAAATCAGGTAAAACTAACACAGGCAATTCAGCAACCTTCTATTTCATAGTCTCAAAACTCTTATCAACTCCATGTGTCCACTTGAATTCTCTTTTATCTCCTCTCATTGTCTCGGTCATAGCATTGCAAATTGAACTGAAATTTCTGATGAACTTTCGGTAAAAACTTGCTAAACCATGGAATGATCTTATCTCACCAACATTATAAGGTGTAGACCAATCAATAATAGCTTCAACCTTCTTAGGATCCATATTCAAACCATCAACTGAAATCACAAATCCTAAATACACAATCTCTTCTTTCTTGAAGGAACACTTTTTCAAATTAATCATAAACTTTTCCTCTTTCTATCTATCTAATATATGTGTCTAATGTGCAGCAAATGATCTTCTCTAGTTTTACCGAATATCAAAATGTCATCCAAGTACACAATCACAAATTGATCCAAAAATTTCTTCAAAAGCTCATCCATTAGCCTCATAAAAGTACTTGGTGCATTAGTTAAACCAAAGGGCATAACCAACCACTCATACAAACCTTCCTTTCTCTTGAAAGAAGTTCCATTCATCACCTTCTCTGATTATGATCTAATGATATCCACTCTTCAAATCAATATGGTAAAATATTTTTCTCCACTCAAACAATCCATTATATCATCCATCCTCGGTATAGGCAATAGATACTTAACTATTATCTTGTTGATTGCTATAGAATCAGTACAGATTCTCCATTCTTCATTCTTATTAGGTGCGAAAACAATTTGTACTACACATGGACTCAAACTTTTTTTGATCAACCCTTTCTATAGAAACTCTTGAATTTTTTTGGTTGAGCTCATCATTCTCGGTTGGTGTCAGTTGGTGTGGTACCTTATTTGGAAAATGAGCTCTAGGAATTAGATCCATAGAATGACTAATACTCCTCATTGGTGGCAAGCCATTAGGTACATTATCTGAAATGATCTCCTTTTACTTGGTGAGAAACTTCTCAACCTCTACCAAAATTTTTCTTCTATTTTATCACTCAATTTGTTAGGAATCAATGCATAACAAATATCATTCTTCTTCAAATTATTAACAAACCATCTACCTTCCATCGAACAGACTTTCATAGATGTACATATCTCAATAAAATACTCTTCAATCAAATGTAGCGAGATCTATTTCTTGTCAGATCAGCCAAAAATAGTATATTTGTGCAATCTTCCTTCATATATAGCATGTCTATCATATTTCCAAGGTCTACCATATAAAATATGACAAAAATCCATAGGCATAATATCACACAACACCTTATCATAATACTTTCCAATTTTTAAATTCACAAAACATTGTTCACTTACCATGAGTGTATGCTCATCCTTGATCAATGGAATCTAATAGGGCTTTGGGTGTTTGAATCTTTCCAACTGCAGCTTTGTAACCATTTCTTCTGATGCTAGATTCTTTGAGCTTCCACTGTCAATGATCACTTTCCAAACTTTGTTTGCAGCTTTGCATCTAGTCTTGAAGAAACCTTTCCTTACAGGATCTTCCTTAGTCTTTTCACTCCACAATGCTCTTCCAACCATCAGATTTCCTTCCTTCTTAGGTTCATTTGGTGAACTTTCATGCACCAAAGGATTTTACTGCTACTAACCTTCTTACTTACATGTGTACACTCAAATGATCTATGTACTTCTTCAACACAATTGTAATAAGTTCCTTGGAATCCTCCTCTACCATAGCCATCTCGAGAGAAGTTACCTCTTCCTCATAATGAACTTTCACCTTTCCACTCTTTCTTGCCTCTGTCATGATTTTTCTTTTCCTGATCAAATCTACTATTTTCAACATAGGATCTACCTCTTCCTCTAGGGAATCTACCAGCTCTTCCTCTTTGTCTTTGTTCATGCCTTTTGTTCAATTTATCCTCAACTTTCAGGACAAACTAATAATCCTCCTCAATATTCTCCATTTTCACCAAAATCATCTCTTCTTGAATAGAAGTCCATAACCCATTCAAATATCTTGTAATTCTTTCCACCTCATCTTCAATATGTCCAAGTCTAATATCTAGCCTATAACATTCCTCGATGTAATCCTTTACCGAGCTATCTTTTTGCCTCAAACTTCTCATTCTCCTAACTAGGTTAATCTAATAATCACAAGGTAGAAACTTTCATTTCAACTTATTTACCATCTTATTCCATACCCTAATTTTGTCTCTACCTTTCTTCTTTCAGTCTAACTGCAGATGCTCCCACTATAAGGATGCATGACCCTTCAATTTTGTACTTACAATTTTCACTTTCTTCTCCTCTAATATATTTTCATATTAAAATTATTTCTCCATCTCGGTCATCCAATCCATCAATTCATCTGAGTCCACTTTTCCCTATACTCAAGAGGGTTAAACTGTGGTGTAGCCTTCAAACTAGTCAATGCTTTTTGGAATCCTTCCTCTCCTTGATCCATTATAGGTATAGGTGCAGCTTCCTCCTACATTTCTTAGACTTCATCATCATAAACATCATCAAGATTTCTTCCTTGGTGTTGGGATGTTTCAATAGCTTCTAATCCAGCAACTATTTACCTTATCATATTAGCTAAGCATGGATCTACATCTCACCTCCCTCTAACCATCTTGAAACCCTCTACAATTGTGGGTCAGAATGCAATTTTCCACCGCACAATAATATCACCAACTAGTGCTTACAAGAAGGAACCTCCAGATCTAACCTTCTCTCTGATACCACTTGATGCAAGGAAGATAGGTACAGGGGCCTAGGGCACTCCCAAATACCAAACCAACTTGTAGATTAACAACTCAGAAGCAACAACACAAAGAAGGAGAGAAGGAATGCATGTATCTTTCATGTATTCATCAAACTTCATACATGTCGAGCTATAAGGTGTTCCTGGTTATTTCCAACACAATGAAATTCAATTACAAAAAAATCCTCATACATGCAAGGATCCAAACTTTAGATTCTATCTTTCTAATCCACTTGACTACTCAACCCTAGAACAACTCAACTTATTTATACAAGAGGACACTGAACATGTCGGCTCAAAAGATCCTTTAGATCCAACATTGGAGAAAAAAATGACCCAGATTTACGTCCACACATTTCCCAATCAGAGATCCCAACATTAATATCGTGACCAAAATTAACTGCACATGTCAGCCAACATCAAACAATTAACTACACCATTCGGTGAACTCAGGAACTAAGAAACTCTGAGCATATCGAACCAACTCAATAAAGAACAATAAATTGGTAATCAAGCTTGTCAAGGAATAACAAGAACACTCCACCAAGAATTCCAAAGTAGTTACTGAGAAAACTGAACAAGCTACTGAGAAACCAAACAAGCTCTTACATATTTTGGTTGATCTAGGATTTCCATAAACCCAAGATACTCATGCATCACAAGGAATCAAATCCTTCTCAAAAATTTTCAAGAGGTATTGTTGGTCAGCTACCTAATTTATATCAGTCTTTCCAGGCCCCTATACATATTGAACCTTAACTCATGCTCATGGAGTTGAACTACATTTCCTAGAATATTAGGGGCTTGGAATCCCCTAATCAAAAATATTTTATCAAAAGACTCCTAAGGTCCCATAATAAATTTGACATCTTGCTTCTACAAGAGTTAAAGGTTGTAAACTTCTCACTTGAGATTAACTTCAAATGTTTATGGAGAGATGTGGTGTATTTCAATACTAATCATCCAAAGGGAAAGGGTGGAACAGTCATATTGTTAAGCTATAATGGATCAAGCATGTTATCAGATGGGGTTTCTCACCATGAAAAAGAGTGGTCTGGATCACTTTAAAACTAATGATAAGGAGGTGGGGATCTTCTTAGTGTATGTGCCCAATGACTACAAGGAGAGAATTGAACTTTGGAAGTGGATGTCACATTTGGATGATATACCCTAGATACTTGGTGGGGATTTAAATATGGTGGAGTCTCCTATTGACAAATCTAGAAGCTCTAAGTTTGAATGAAAAGGAGAAGAGAAGATCTTTTGGAATAGAATCGTCAAATTTAAGATGATATTATTTAACCTTATGGCCAGAAAGAAAAATGATTGTAAATGCTTGTGGTATAAGTGGTGCATCTTCCAACAGGGATCCAAGAGGATCTACTGAAGACTTGATAGGTTCTATGCTAATAGAGATTAATTTTAATTCAAAAGAGGAATTAATGGGTGTAAGATTCACCCACTACACTCTATCATATTATCACCATTTGCATGCCTCTAATTCTCTCAACAATTGCTAAAATGATAGCAGAGGAAAAAGGGAGGCCTTTGCACTTAACATTAGTCTACTACAAGATGATGATGTTACGCAGGCAATTGGTATTATTAGGTTCCTTAACAGGGAAAACAAAACCCTTATAGAAGCTAGGGATAGGTGGAATTAGAATGTTGTTATTTGGAAAGGCCTCTTTCAGATAGTTGGGAGAAAGAAAGCCAAGGATATGAGGAGATTGGAGACTAGTCTACGTAATTCTCTATTTGTAGATGAAGAATCTCTACAAGTTGACAATTCAAACAAGAAAGCTAATGGTTCCCTCTACTATGCTAAGCATGCATTGAGAAGAGTGTACGTAGAATATAAGAATCATGTGGCTTAAAATAGGGCCAAGTTTAATTGGCTTGAACATGGGGATAAATTATCTAAGCTTCTCTTCCAGATACTTAAGTGTAAGGAAGCTATGAAAACCATAGAGATTATTTGGGAAAATGGTGTGAATATTACTAATAAAAAATAAATCATAATAGTTGTAGACACCTAAAAAGCCTTTGCTAAATAAAAACATTTTATTTTGTAGAAACCCCTTATGACATCATCATTTTTAAAATAATTATTTAACTAATTAATTAATTAATTTTTATTGTCATTATCCCTTCTCCTATTTTAATTAAAGATATTTAATTAAGAAACCCTAGCCAAAAGCATTTAAATCAAATTTAAATGTTTTTTCCCCTATTTATTGAATCATTATTTGATAAATATTGTCACAATCCTTAAATAAATTTAATATTTATTTAAAGCCTAAATCCTAGATATCTTCTAGAAATCCCTAAACCTCTAGACCCTTCTAGAAAACCCTAAACCCTTATCCCAACTTTGACCTTTGAGCCTAACTCAACCTTGGTCCATTCAACCCATGAAAGTCAATCCTTATTTCTTTGACTCAACCCCTAACCAAACTTTTAACTCTAGCCCTCCTTCCTAATCCAAGCCTTTGGCTTGAATCCTATAAATACTCCTCCTTCCAAAAGAAAATCATTATCTTAGTTCATATCATTCGTGCATTGTTATTGTTACCCAAAAATTCCCTATCATTCATTTTTGGCCACAGTCCTATTTTCCAAAGAAATGCTCAAGTGTCAAAACCCTCTGTGTTTTCTACCTTTTAGTGTCAAAATTCCAGTGTGTTTTCAACCTTTTCTCTGAAGGCTTGGGATGTTTTTTGACTTTCGGTCTAAAAGTTCTCTATGTTTTCGACCTCTAGTTTGAAAACCCTCTATGTTTTCGACCTTCAAGTGTGCAACTCTGACCAGGCGGGTCCCAGTTCCTCATAGCCGTGTAAGTGCAGTGGAGATCCGATGGCTGTCACATAATCTCATGGAATTTTTTGAGCCCATGAGATCATGCAACAATGGTCGGATTAGAATATCAGTGGGTCAGCATTTTTGAGTGAGGTGGCATATTTCCTAAGCGCGCTATCGTGATCAGGTGGGTCCTAGTTTCTAATGTCACCATGGGACCAGTCAGCAGTCAAGCAGATTTCAAGCCGCCAGTGGTCAACAAGTACCATCTTTCGGTTGGTTGCATGATCGCATGGGATCTTTCGATCCCATGTGACCATGCGACAAGTCATCAGTGGTCATGATGGGATTGAAGGCAAGTGGTTAGGGTAACAGTTTCATGCTTGCCACATGATCACATGGGATCTTCCAATCCCATGCGACTAACCATTTATGGTTACAGGGGTTTGTAGCCAGTCAACAATCTTGAGGAAAGGTAATGACAAAGCTTGCAGTTTCATGCTGATCGCATGATCGCATGTGGCTTCCTAACTGCATGCGACCATGCAACAAGCCTCTAGTGGTCAAGTAAAGCAAACTTTGGCAGTGTAGCATGGGCCCCATAGATGCAAGATCTACGGTGGTTGCATGTTCACATGAGATCTTCTGAGCTCATGCGATCATGCGACTACCGTCAGATTCTTCTAGTGTTTCTTGTGGTGCTGTTGTGGGATTGATTGAGGTGGTGGCTATTTGGTGGGTCCAAGTGTCTATGTGGCAAAGCGGTGGTAGTTTTTAAAGAGCTTGTCACATGATTACATAAAAGCTTTTGAGCTCATGCGATCATGTGACCAGTGTTTTTTCAAGGTGGCGCAACTTTGTTGGTGGGCTTTCTTCTGAGAGGGATGTTGCAAGTACAGGTAGCTAGAAATTGATGACTTTGGAGGTGGTTGTAGTTGGATAGAATTTTGCAAAGATTTTAGGCCGCCGTTTTGGGTCCTTTCCAGTATCTGATCAGATTTTGAGAGTAGTCATGACTCAGTGGGCTTGCAGGGAGGTAGATGGATCAAGGTTATTGATCTGCAGGTAGGATCAGTACAGGCATTGGCACACAAGGAGAAATATTTGATTGGTTGAGATATTTACAAAGTACATTTATGATCAGAAGTGACTAGTTTAGGGTTGGATTATTTTATGTAGATTTATGTAACCCTGGTTAATTTTGACTCCTGCTTGCATGCAGTGAGGGGTGTATATAGTTTGTTTTTTGGAGCCTTAGTGCTCAGAGAGTTCACATTTTGTAAAAAGGAAAGTTTCTTTCCTAGAAAGCTATCTGAGATACTTTTTTGTCCTCTGGTTTTCTACTCTTTATAATCTCCCATTGATAATTTAGATATGGCAAAGCATTTTGTGACACTCTTGTTGTCCTCATGCCTTCTTATGTGAGTTATCTCTTATTGGATTGAAGTTTACGAATGCTGTCAATAGAAATTGGGGTTCCTGGTCCCTCTCACTTTCTGTGATTTTGTATGTTACTGTGTCTGATCTGATTTAGATATTTTGTGGGTATGCTACAGCCCCTAGCAATCTTGTCTCATTCCTACACCTAGTTGTAGAGGAGGATCTTTGTTTGCAGGTCATAGGTTGAGTCTTATGTTCAAGCCTTCCTATGAAATACTTATGCAAACCTATCTAGTGAGTGGTGACTTATTAGACCTAATTCCTCCATTGATCTCATCCCTCTATACTGAGATCCAAACCCTAGTTTTGGTGCATCACGTAGTAGGTAGTTTGCTTCCAGTTATTTCCCTTTCATGCACTCCTTCTATCCCTTTCCCTCAAAAGTTTACTTTCTTGTCTAAGAGCAAGCTAAGGTGACTATCCAAGAGGAACCAGCCTAAAACCTGGAGGTCTCATCTTGGTTAGCAAAGGTCCCACAACCTTGAGATGATTCCCTTGTTATACTAGATTATCAAGACCAAGAGAGCTTGAGATTAGAGGTGCAAATTCAGTGTATAACATTTTTGACACGCCCAGTGGGACCAAGAAGTCATAGTTTTCATAGTTCTTGCTGGTTTTGATATGCATCCAGCAGGTTGCAGACCTTTGAGAGGTCATTGTTTTGCATATCTGGCAACTCCAAGTTCACATCTACTGGTTTCAAGGAGATTTCATACCTAGGATGGATTACCATCCTTCTTTTCATGAGGGTACCCCTTCATTTCATGGAGGCCAGCAATAGTCATCTCATGCTTGCCCCCCCCCCACCCAACTTCCAACATCATGGCAGCATCAATACACATACTAGCAACCTCAAGGGGAGATGCTTTCCCTAAAAGAGCATATTCATTGTGCCCAGATCCAACAACAACAAGCTTTGGCTCAGCAGGATCAAGGTTACAGGAGGTATCTAGTAGAGCAATACAAAAGAAATGAGGCCATGCTTGCTGAGGGGCTGGAAGCACAAAAGAAACACTTTGAGGAGGTGCTCGAAACACAAAGGGGGCATATGCGGACACAAGAAAAGGAGCAGTTTGATGCTAGATGGAAGTAGTGTGAAGAAATCATTGCAGGACAGCAAAAAAGTCAAGCAACCCTTACAAGCAACCTGGCAACACTGCACAAAGTTTACAAGGAAAACTTGATTAAGGTTAGTGCTACTATAGCTGAGAAAGAGGAAGATTTTCAAAGAACATTAGTAGCTTAGAGGGTTGCTTATGAGGAGTTGGAAATTCATAATAATAATTGTGAAAAGGTGGTCCAAGACCAAAAGATTTTGATGGAGGCCATGTTTGATAGAGGCAATGAATTTCAGATTGAGAAAGAAAAGGAACTAAGAGCTCATGAGGAGTTTCATGAGAGAGAGCTGCAGGATCTCAAACAAAATATTGGATCCCTGGCTTCTACAACTGAAACATATAAAAGAGGCTATCAAATGCAGGTTGAGAAATGCTCTCAACTGGAGGAAGAAAAGGAGATCATTGAGCAGAAGATTGTTGATCTAAGGAAGGCTCTCTCTGAACAGGTTAAGATAAAAAAAAGTCCTCAACAAATCATGATTATGCTAACAGCAATATACTTCTCCTAAAAAAGAGTCTAGAAGAAGAAAAGGAAGATCAATTCTGGGACAAGATGGAGTACTTTTGCTTGCATCTTGATGACAAGCCCACACTTCTAGAGGACACCTACAATCTACAGGAGATAGTCATTTTCGGTCAGCATAAGAAGGAGATCAATCAGACTAAAGTAATCTCTCAGGGGCCTGATTTTATCAAGGAGAGCTCTAGGTCTAGCATCTCTCATGGTTTCCCTATCAGATATTTGGCTAGGATGGAGGTTATCAAAGGATTACAAGTTGTGCCAGCATCCCAATATGTTTTTCCATTAGAAGTTGCGGCTGTGAATGAACTAGATCAACTTGTTGTCCCCATTGGCCAAGTAAGTAAAGTCTCATCACTGCTTGTTGTTTCTCCTCAGAATGATGGTGCCTATGATTAGCTTGACCAAGTGAGCAAAATCTATATCAGCCAGATCTTTTTCAAGCAGGTGTTTTTGCATGTCTCCTGTATTTATCTTTTAATAGCTTTCCAGGAACACGTGGATTATTGTAAGCTGAGAAGGATGGGAAGCTATTTTTCACAACTAGTGAATGGTTTTTTTTAACCAGGTCTCTGCACTAGTTAGTTTAGGCTAGGTTAGTTTCCCTGCTTTCTAGCTTAGTTTTTCCATTTTCCAAGAAGTGCTCATGCACAAGTTTTTCTTCCCGGTTCAGTTTTTGTCCCTGTCATGTTTTTGTGCTAAGTAGTGACCCCATGCCCAATGGATTGTCAAGGCAATTTGTCTAAATGTCTAGCAAGTTGACATCCCATAGAGGTCGCCAAAATGTTACCCAAAAATTCCATATCATTCATTTTTGGCCACGGTCCTATTTTCCAAAGAAATGCTCAAGTGTCAAAACCCTCTGTGTTTTCTACCTTTGTGTCGAAAGTCCAGTGTGTTTTCTGCCTTTTGGCCCAAAAACCTAGTGTGTTTTTGACCTTCTCTCTAAAGGCTCAGGATGTTTTTGAATTTCAGTCCAAAAGTTCTCTGTGTTTTTGACCTCTAGTTTGAAAACCCTCTGTGTTTTAGACCTTCAAGTGTGCAACTCCAACCAGGTGGGTCCCAGTTCCTCATAGCCATGCAAGTGTAGTGGAGATCCGACGGCTGTCGCATAATCTCATGGAATCTTTCGAGCCCATGAGATCATGTGACAATGGTCAGATTAGAATCTCAGTGGGTCCGCATTTTTGAGTGAGGTGGCATATTTCCTAAGTGCGCTATCATGACCAGGTGGGTCCCAATTTCTAATGTCACCGCGGGGCCAGTCAGCAGTCAAGTAGATTTCAAGCTGCCAGCGGTCAATGGGTAGCATCTTCCAGTTGGTCGCATGATCGCATGGGATCTTTTGATCCCATGCAACCATGCGACAAGCCGTCAGTGGTTGTGATGGGGTTCAAGGTAGGTGGTCAGTGTAACAGTTTCATGCTTTCCGCATGATCGCATGGGATCTTCTGATCCCATGCACCCATGCGACTAATCATCTATGGTTACAGGGGTTTGTAGCTGGTCATAGTCTTGAGGCAAGGTAATGACAAAGCTTGCAGTTTCATGCTGGTCGCATGATTGCATGTGGCTTCCTGACTACATGCGACCATGTGAAAAACCTCTAGCGGTCAAGTAAAGAAAACTTCGGCAATGTAGCATGGCCCCATAGATGCAAGATCTACGGTGGTCGCATGTTCACATGAGATCTTTTGAGCTCATGCGATCATGCGACTACCGTCAGATTCTTCTGGCATTTCTTGTGGTGCTGTCATGGGATTGACTAAGGTGGTGGATATTTGGTGGGTCTAGGTGTCTATGTGGTAAAGTGATGGCAGTTTCTAAAGATCTTGTCGCATGATTGCATAAAAGCTTTTGAGCTCATGCGATCATGCGACCAGTGTTTTTTCAAGGCAGTGCAACTTTGTTGGCGGGCTTTCTTCTAAGGGGGATGTTGCAAGTGTAGGTAGCTAGAAATTGATGACTTTGGAGGTGGTTGCAGTTGGATAGAATTTTGCAGAGATTTTAGGCCGCTGTTTTGGGTCCTTTCCAGTATCTGATCAGATTTTGAGAGTATTCATGACTCAGTGGGCTTGTAGGGAGGTAGATGGATCAAGGTTGTTGATCTGCAAGTAGGATCAGTATAGACATGGGCATGCAAGGAGAAATATATGATCGATTGAGATATTTACAAAGTACATTTATGATCAGAAGTTACTGGTTTAGGGTTGGATTATTTTATGCAAATTTATGTAACCCTGGTTAATTTTGACTCCTGCCTGCGTGCAGTGAGGGGTGTATATAGTTTGTTTTTTGGAGCCTTAGTGATCAGAGAGTTCACATTTTGTAAAAGGGAAAGTTTCTTTCCTAGAAAGCTATCTGAGACACTTTTTTGTCCTCTGGTTTTCTACTCTTTGTAATCTCCCATTGATAATTTAGATATGGCAAAGCATTTTGTGACACTCTTGTTGTCCTCATGCCTTCTTATGTGAGTTATCTCTTATTGGATTGAAGTTTATGAATGCTGTCAATAGAAATTGGGGTTCTTGGTCCCTCTCACTTTCTATGATTTTGTGTGTTACTGTGTCTGATCTGATTTAGATATTTTGTGGGTATGCTACAGCCCCTAGCAATTTTGTCTCATTCCTACACCTAGTTGTAGAGGAGGATGTTTGTTTGTAGGTCATAGGTTGAGTCTTCTGTTCAAGCCTTCCTATGAAATACTTATGCAAACCTATCTAGTGAGTGGTGACTTATTAGACCTGATTCCTCCATTGATCTCATCCCTCTATATAGAGATCCAAACCCTAGTTTTAGTGCATCACCTAGTAGGTAGTTTGCTTCCAGTTATTTCCCTTTCATGCACTCCTTCTATCCATTTCCCTCAAAAGTTTACTTTTCTATCTAAGAGAAAGCTAAGGTGACTATCCAAGAGGAACCAGCCTAGAACCTAGAGGTCTCATCTTGGTTAGCAAAGGTCCCACAACCTTGAGATGATTCCCTTGTTATACTAGATTATCAAGACCAAGAGAGCTTGAGATCAGAGGCGCAAATTCAGTGTATAATAGTTATCATGCCCATTTCTATCTAGATCATCTTAGCATTTAGCATAATTTTTAGATTTCATTATCTTTTATGATTTTTAACTCATCCTAGAATAGCTTGATGGATTGAGGGTATATGCACAAAGTTGGGGGACCAAAAAGGTGCCACTTTCCTTTTTGGCCCCCCAATGGCCATAGTGTGTATGTACTAAAGCGTGTGCATCCTATAGTGTGCATAGGCTATGGCTTGGGCAATTCAAAACATAATGTGTGCACACTATAGGGCGCACACGCTATCTAAAACACTATAAAGTGTTTTGGTGCATTTAAAAAGAACATTTTCATCCCACAAACTCATGTTTGCAGTGAAAGAGGGCTTCCCAAGCACGTGTGCAAAATCATTTTGCTTGTTCAATCCATCAAATTTGATAAAGAATGACTCCACGATGTCATCAAGTTTGAGCTGGAAGAAGAGGTACCTATTTTTACAGCCCATGCCTCTTATTTGTATTGAAATTTCAGTTTTGAAGTAATTTATTTTGGTAAATTTTTTTTCTTAGATTTTAAGTGTAATTAAGATTTTAAAATTGAGTTTTTGAATTGCCAAGATGAAATGATCTCCCTGAAAAAAACCCTCAACCAAACCCTCCATCTTCTCCTCGTGAAAAAATGAATGAAGAAAATAACCAAGAAAATGAACCTCAACCACCTCCACCAATCAAGAAACCTCCTCCTGGAACACAAGAAAATTTGATCAACCAAATTGAAAGAGGGAAAAAGAATTAGAATATTTAATTAGGAGGTTAAAAGATTCTATTAATACAAATCCTGAAAGGGAAAGACTTAAAAAAATATTGGAATCAATCTTGACCCACGTAGGCTCGGTTAGTGGGGAACTTAATTTATGGCATGACAAAAGAGAAGAACAAAAATAATATTATGAAAATAAATTATCATATGAGGACATAAAAAAGAAAAAAATTACAAAAGATGACATTTGCAAACTCTTTAAAAAACCAGGGGACACTGATACTTTTAGAACTACAACAAGGAGGTTCCCAATTCATTAGTGCTTGAATTAAAACAAAAAACAACTTTTGGGAGAGATGGTGGATGGTCCTTATATTTCTTGAGAATACTCTATTGCAAGTTTGTACTCAAGGAGGTGCCAAATTATTTTGACTCTCTAGATTCTCAAGGTAAAGGAGGGGGGTCATCATTTGATAGAGCGGGGGCACATCGTGACCCTAACACACCTAGGGTTCGTATTGGAAATCCATAGGTGGATCATGTTAGTATTCCTTTCATTGTGAAGGAACATGTAGAGGTGGACACACTAGGCATGATTAGTGCTCTAACAGAGAATCTCATTCAGTGTGCCACTCCTTTAGTTGAGGGTGACCATGGTCAATCTTTAAGGGGGCATATTTGTCGTTGATGTGGATCCTTGTGCACATTTGGTACTACTAAGAGAGAGGAAGAGAATCATGGAATGATGACTAATAATTTTCTAAATATGATATTTGGCATTGACACATAGGTAAACATTTCCATGTTCATTAAATTTCTTTGATCATATTTCATTTATAAAAGAATAACTAATTAATATAGTATCTATTGATTATGATCAAAATTTTGGGAAAGAGTGTTGGTGGCGGTGGCAGTGGAAATGATCCTCCAGTCCCCTTCTACACATCATCATCAAATCCACAAGTATGTATCGAATAAAACATTTTAATTAATATATTTGATGATTGTATCATAACTTATTGTGCATGTGCATTAGTTCACTGGTGGACCATCGACATTCACAATAGAAAATGAAGGGCATCGTGCCACTTTCCTTGAGGTATCTTTATTTGCATGTTAACTTGATTTACTTGATTATATTTAATTAATAAATGAATGAATAACTAAATTACTAGACAAATTATGATCAAAATCTAAAGGCAAAGTGGTCATTGCAGTGATCACATTCTTTCACCTAGCTTTGTGATGTCATAATTGAGTCCACAATTATATATGTAATAATGCATTATAATTAACATTTTAGTAGTACGTTCTTATATGAATGGTTGTCTTATAAATTTCCATGTATATGTGCACTAGTTAAATGTTGGAGCTTCGACATTGACACCGCACATCGAAGGACGTAGTGGAACCTTCATGGAGGTATCATTTATTCATTAGTAGGGTTGTAAAAAATATATTTAATAATGATAACTACATAATACTTTTGTTGTTTCATTTCAGTTATTGACATCAAAGACTCCTCCTTCTGTTCGTGATACTTTGGATCGTGGAGTAGCTGCAGCAGAAGCTAGTTCTGAAGCACTGATTGAGATATGAAAGAGATCACTTAATTTTAATTGTTATTTTAATAGTTTGTATTGAATTTAATAATGATATTCATGTATGTATTTTAATTATCATTTTGACCATTTTGTAGGGACTTATTACTCTAGATCATCAGCATGCGCCTTCGGTGGATGTACATAGTGACTAATTGCTAGTAGTAAGCAAATATTCTATTTTATGTCATTGTATAATTCAATTTTAATGTATATTAGTTATTGATGCTTAAATTTATTTTTTATCAGCTCGAGCTGCAGAAGAGTCTATATAGGAGGACTAGTGAGCACACTCGGAAGACTACAACATCCAATGCATATCCATCGACGCAATGATCAAAGACAGCTCGGGATTTGTTTTCTTCCCTTGGCAGGAAAGGACTACATTAGGGATATAGATTGTATGCCTATATGGCATTAGTGGACATATTTTTTGTATATTGTATAAGTGACACGTTTTACATCCATTTGGCTTTGAGGAATCTAGTTTAACTGTATTGCATATATTCAATGTATGACATTATTGGACATATATATTTGCCTTCATGCCCTATGAATATTTTTTTTTTATGTTTTAGGTATGAAATTCATATGTTTGGTGTATTGATGTATACTAATTTATGTTTATGTGGATGTCTTATGCTTTGTAAATTTCTCATTCCTTATAGCTATGCTTGTATGTTTATCGATGTATATTGTTACTGTATGATTTATATTTTATTAGAATATGAATGTGATGCAGAGGTGGTGTGTACGACACTTTGAACCCATACCCTTATAAAAATATAAGAATAATCAGTGACAAGTAAGACAATCTTCTCATATCAAACATCCTTCATAAGGATCCACTGTCTAGGCTTCACCCAATGCAGTTGCATTGGTTGGCTCCAAACTATCAAACTGTCATTCTAGGACTGCTCCTAGTAAACTTCACCAATCATAAAATGCCATTTTTCTCCACATCCTCCCAAAATAATTCAAAAAATAATCAATAATATGGATACCCTTTTGGAAGTTTTAAAACATATCCCAAATGCGACCGAACTTGTTTTGAGACAAACTACTTTAAAATTGTTGATTATGTTTTGCTAGAGAGGCCTAATTCACCCATTTAACAAATGAACCATATCATGGGTAATCTCCCAGACCTTTCCCTCTTCAAAATCCCTATTAAATGGATCTAATTAGAAGAATATGCCATCAATTCGACTCTATGACACTTCTGGATATCAAAGCCCCAAATTGGTCTTAAAAACCCCTATAAACTAGGGCTCTCTCAATGTATGACCTCTCAACACTATACCAACCAAATGAAAGTTGTCCCACCATTCTTATACCATTTTTAGATAGATTCAATCATAAAATGACCACCTCCAAGGGCTTGATTCTCCACTTCTATACATATGGCTTCATTTCAATGACCCTTGGTCACTCCTGAACCCCAACAACTCCTCAAATCAATGCCCACCTAAAAAATCCTTCTCACTACTACATTTAGATTATTATAATTCTACAATAAAATGATTGGATCCATCCCCATGTGACAAGAATTAAAAAATGGGATGGATCATTCCATTTACATCTTAAAAGAAGACAATTCCCAACACTATTTCAGACCAGTCAAAAGGTAATGCACCAAATCAATAAAATCACTATAAAATTGATTCAAAAGAGGTGTTTAAAATGTATCTCAACCATGCACAAGTATCGATTTCAATGATACATCCAAAAACTATGAGAAATTGCAAGAAATCTGAATTTTATTGCTAAAAAAAGGCACAGTCTGTACAACTCTTGCCTCCGGTCTATATCATCTGAAATAGAAGACCTTAAAGCACTTAAATAAAGTCCTATCAACCTCCTCAGCTGATCCAAATCAGTTGGAACTCCTAACAACACAAACTAAACTTATTTTAGGCTTTTCCCTCCTTTGGTAACTAGTCGTCACATCAATATGTGCACCAATTGCATTATTACAAGTTTTCCATCCTTCATGGATCAAATAATTGCATAAAATCGATTAATAGCCATGTTACAACATTGCAAAGACCTTATAGGTCTTGTATCTTCTTCAAACTTGTAAACTTATTTTAGGCTTTTCCCTCCTTTGGTAACTAGTCATTACATCAATATGTGCACCAATTGCATTATTACAAGTTTTCCATCCTCCATGGATCAAATCATTGCATAAAATGGATTAATAGCCATGTTACAACATTGCAAAGACCTTATAGGTCTTGTATCTTCTTCAAACTTGTAATGGTCCCCTTTCTCAAATAAATATTAATAATAAATAATAATTTAATTAAATGAATAAGAGAAATAATAAAACATAATTATAATGGTGGTTATAATAAAATATAAATAATTATAATTATAATATGAAATTGAATTATAAATAAAAATATAAATAAATAATATAAAATTTTATTTTATTTTTTAATCGGTAAAAGGCTGAAGTCCTGTATGATTTTATTAATATAAATATTAACTTTACAATGTGACCTCGCTCGCTGCAGGTGCTGGTAGGAAAGAGCAAGGTTGAGAAAACCTCCAGCCTTGCCCAGGACCATAGGTCCTGTCCTTATACAAAATACATGGGCATACCCACGACTCAACATTTGTCAAGATTTTTTAGAAATACATAGAACCCGTGGGCATTCCCACGGCTCGATATCTATCGAGGATTTGTTACATAATACAATCTATCAGTGGGCAATCCCACTGCTCAAGAATCTTGAGATTTAATGGTATAATTATTACAATGTTGTGTATAAGATCACAGATTAAAGGTTCCATTCAATTACATTAATCATTTGGATAATACCATTCTAGGTTCTTCAATATTGAATCAGAAAGGTTTCCTTCTTTGCTTTCTTCAAACTTTAATGTGTGTTTTCTACTTCTTGTTCTTCATATGGGGGGGGATGTACCTGAAATATCAACCAAAGGAAACTTCTACCTCTAGATGTTATCCTTCCTCTATCATTAAAACATGATTCTAGCACCTAAAATTTAGAAAGCTATTCTATAAGTTAAAGCTCTGGACAAAGTGTAAAAAAGGATATTTATCCAAACATCTTACCTTAACCAGAAGAAAGGAAAGGCATTACTAGACATGGATGAAAAATCTAATGATACAACATTACTCTATCCTTAGTCCATGTTACCTTGTTTGGTACCAATTCACCTTTTAATCTCTACCTGAACTAAATTTAACAATAGAAACCATAATTGTATTCCAAATTCTGCCTAAATAACACGGGAATAGGACTTCCTTAAAGAGATGTATTAAAGCTGATATATCCTAAACAGTTCCCTTTAATAGAATTTCTAAAAGCATACTTGGAGCTGAAAAGAGTTTAAGCCTGAAGAAGGATTACAATCCAAATATATATATACATATATATATATATATATATATACATATATATATATATATATATATATATATATATATATATCTATATATATATATCTATATATATAGATATATATATAGATATATATATATATATATATATCTATATATATATATATAGATATAGATATATATATATATATATATATATATATATATATATATATATATATATATATATAGATATAGATATAGATATATATATATATATATATATATATATATATATATATAGATATATATATATATATATATATATATATATATAGATATATATATATATATATATATATATATATATATAGATATATATATATCTATATATATATATCTATATATATATACATATATATAAATACTATAAAAGAGAGAATATGAATGAATCCAACCAGGAACAAAAATTGCTACTTATCAAACTCTATTCTTTGATCCTTTAGATAGTCTAATTGTATATAAATAAGTATATAAATATTTTTTTTTTTTGGATCTGTAGTCAAAGTGACATTCTGATCTTGTTTATTTTCTAAAGTAACCTACTGAAAAGGAAAAAAGCATTCAACCTGATCGATGCAACTTAGTTTCCGACTAATGGGAGACATTGTTAGCTTGCTTCTATGAAAATTTGTACTTATTTTAGCCATCCAATTCTATGACCTTTGTAAAGAACTGTTGTGTTACCAATTTGTGTTCTCTGATCTTTGATAAGTTTACTTGATTTGAATATGAAAATCCATACAATTCAATTGTTCATTTATCTATATAGATCACACATAGTACTCTGTGGATACAACACCTTTTTTTTGTGTATCTTCTGAAGAATTGGAAAAGGATTCATAAAAACCTGTTAAAGGATATGTTGTCAAACATAATTCATCGAAGTGATATTTGCTATGCTAAATGCTAATTGAGCATACCATTCTGCACATTGCATAGTGTATATACATATATATAAATTGTTATATGTATATATATATATATATATATGTATGTATATACATATAACAAATCCTACTAAGGCTAAATACACTACACGACCCTGAGAACAAGTGAAGCCGAGCCAAACAACAGAGAAACCAGGAAAAGAATAGAGCTAGAAAAACTAAAGGGAAGGATCTATAACTAACGGATGGGAGAGAAAAGCCCCAAGACCAAAACACATCAAAGAAGGAGGCAAGGCTCCTCGAAGAGAAGTCTAGAAGCTACCTAGCACTAGCTAGAAGCTTCCAGATTCCTCAATGATGAAGACAACACAATAGGTGAGACACGAGGAAACATAAGGGAAGAGGAAGCACATGAGACTTAGGGGAAGACATGAGAGAAGTCTAGGGGGGGAATAGACAATAGCATCAAACAAAGCCGAAATGATGAGAGGACAAGGAATCTAAGGAAAACATCACGAGGGAGTAGCTACACAAGGGGAGGAGAATGAAAGGCTCGAAACTGAGGGGCAAGGCAACATAGGGAGCTGATGAGGGGGATCGGCTAGAAGGCACAAAATAAGAAACAAGGATAGCTAACATCTAATAAAGGACAAAAAATCATATCCAAAGACAGTAATATGGAGGAAACATCATTCCTATTGCTAAAATGATCATATCTTGTAATGATTACCCTCAAAGACTAATACGTCTATACTAAAATTACCTCTAAGAAGCCTAGCTTAGTCTGAGAGGTAATATTCTCTATAGGTGTTGTAATCATTGTATCGATTGTTCCCTAAGTAGGATGTTGCCTTTACAACCTTCACTGGATTATACTAAGATATAATAACTTTGAAATGAGAGCAAACTGTTCTCTTCCTAAAACATATCCTAATATTCTAGGATATAAACCTTAGAATGTTAAGGGTCAGAGCAATCAATTGAAGGGGAAGGTAAATCTTTGAGAGAGAATCTTATATATATATATATATATATATATATATATATATATATATATATATATATATATATAAAATTACCACACAACCAAGGACTATCTAAGATCCTAGTTTTCGATCTTTATATTTACTATACAATATTATTTGATCCATTTGTACATATCATCTAAAAGATTGTAATTGAAAGATCTATCAAGGGTAGGTTATCCTTTTAAAGTTTGATACGAATGTGGATTTTCATTGGTGTCCTTTCATAAATATATAATATCATTTTAGTTAGTAACTATGGCATTCTGAACCATTGTTACGATACCATTAGCTCCTAAATTTCCTAGCATGTCTACCTCTTTATTACCTTCTCTATAAGTGTGTCTGATTTCGTATTTAAATATACTGTCTACGATTTGATTGATCTCTTCTATCTTTGAGTTAAGAAGCTAATTAGGATTTTTTTTGGTTCGGATGGCATTGACAATTACTTGCAAGTCTCCTTCAATAATAACCTTGGAAATGTTAAGACTCTTACATAACCTTAGACCTTCTAATGCTGCTAAGCATTCTGCCATATTATTAGTGGTGGGGTTAATAGGCCTGGAGTATTTAGCTATCACTTTCGATTTCCAATTGCGAATGATTCCCCTAATACCTGCAACCCCGGGATTACCTCTAGATGCTCCATCAAAATTTAATTTATACCAATCCTCTTTCAGAGGAATCCATTGATAGGCGACTCTATCCGCCTTTACTTTGGGGCCCCCTTTTCCATATAAGGGTGGGATGTCTAGTTTAGGCCACTTGAATCTAATTTTATTATCCCAATTCTTGAAAGATTCTTCATAACTAAGCTTGTCTCTAAGTTTATTGTTAATAATTTCTACTATCGACGCTTCTATTTTGTTTGTGATTGAATACCAGGGGAGTTTCTAATCCGTGAAGATCCTTCTATTTCTTTCTTTCCAAATTTCCCATACAATAATTGATGGGGCGATAATCCAAATATCCTTAAATAAATTATCTTTATAAAGGGATGGCCAAGCTTTAAGGTTGTTTAATAGATCCGGTTGGGAAGCTGACTTCCAACCTAAACATTGATGCAACCAATTCCAGCAGTTTTGTGCAAATGGACAATTAAGGAGAATATGATTTACATCCTCCGAGTGGTTCTCACATAGGGGGCACCTAGAAGGCCCTTCAAAACCTAATTTGGTAATTCTATCTGCAGTAAGAATTCTATTTTGTAAAGCTGCCCATAAAAACATGCCTGCTTTAGGTAGGCAGGATTTGTTCCAACAAAGATTCAGTGGTATGTCTATATTATCCATTTTCTACTCTCTGATTATCAAATTGTAGCCCTCCTTAACCGTATAGTTACCGTTATTGGATCCTACCCAAATTAAAGGTCTGATCTAGATTTAGGAGATACTTCTCTAGTTTCCAAAATTGCCATAAGGTTTTGTTTCTCATGCTAGACGGGGTCAATTTCCTCTAATTCACTCCATTTGGAGACTTTATCCTTACAAAGGTAGTCCTTAAGATATATTCCTTTTACTCTTTTACATTCTTCCATGAATTCTGGTGAGAAGCCTAGTTTGCTTAGGGGAGGAAGACTAGCCCATGAATCATCCCAGAAAAGAGCTTTATCTCTTGCACCTACATCCCAGGATAAATAATTACTGATAATTCCTCTGCATTCTTTCATAAAGTTCTAGATTCATGATCCTTTAACATGAGAATATGACCTAAATATATTAATGGGTTCCCCATCAGGAATATATTTATTTAACAATATTGTTGCCCATTTACTACTTGATTCCTTATACATTCTCCACAAAATTTTAGCTCCAAGAGCTTGATTTTTCCATAGGAGATTTTTGATGCCCAGTCCTCACTTAGAAATTGGTCTACATAAATTATCCCATTTAATGAGGGCAAGTTTTTTGTGTTCTGAAGGGCCATGCCAATAAAATTCTCTAAACATTTTGTCTAATCTATTTTTAATATTGATGGGGAGGGGGAGAATGGACATATGATATGTGGGTATGCCTGAAAGAACCGATTTAATCATAGTCGTTCTACCAGCTTTAGTTAACCATCTAACTTTCCAAGAGCTCTTTTTATTTTGTACTTTGGTAATAACTTGTTGCCATAGTTTGGAGGATAAGATTCCTTTATCCAAGTCAATGCCAAGGTATTTACATGGGAATTTACCTCTCTTGTAACCCATCATGTTACATATCTCTAATTCTACTTTCGAAGAGGTGTTAATAAAGAAAATTTTTGATTTGGTAGGGTTGACACATTGACCAGAGGCTTTCATAGATAGGTTTAAAATATTTTTAAAAGTTCTTGCTTCTTTTTTGTTCGCATACCCAGGTAAGATCGTATCATCCGTGAAATATTCATGTGTTATATTTGGAACATTTTTCGATGCCTTTAACCCCATGATTTTACCTTCCATTTGTTTCTTGGTTATGGTTCTTCCTAACGCTTCTTCCATAATGACATAAAGAAAGGGGGATATCGGATCTCCCTATCTAATTCCTCTAGAAATACCAAAAAACCCCTTCGGAGTCCCATTAATTAGTACTGAAATTTTAGGGGTTGAAATACAATTAAATATGAGATTAATCCATTATTTTGAAAATCTGAAAGCTTCCATGCACTTAGAGAGAAATCTCCAATCTACTTTATTGTATGCTTTTTGTATGTCTACTTTAATGAGCATACTTGGGTCCTTAGTGATTTGAGCAATATGAACTACTTCCTGGGAAATAATAATTCCATCCAATATCGATCTGTTAGCTACAAAACCTGTCTGTTCTTTTGATATAATATTGGGAAGAAGTGTTTTAAGTCTATTCGCTAAACACTTAGAGAGAATCTTGTATACAGTATGTATGTGACTGAATGTGACCTCTAAATCAAGCACAACACAACATGGTCATTATTCACTTGATAGAATTTGGGAGAGAGTATGAAGAACTCAATCCAAATTCCATGGTGAGGCGACCTGTTGCCTCCTATGTGAATGGGGTGTTTGAATACTCTCAGAACGAGAGCCAACAGCCGGGAGACCAATTCAACAATGGAGGATTTTCAAGAATCAAATATGAGCAAAATGAAATTAAGCTAAGAATGAATGCAATTAATCTAGAAAACTTTGAAAGAAATATGAAATGCAGATTTTTATTTGATTTTGAAATAAAGATGATATTAGACTAAGAACAAGTAAGCAAATTTAATCTAAATGTGAAATGCAAAGATTATACTAATAATGAGATATTAATCTAATAAATGCAATAAAAAGCTTTGAAAACAATGAATCAAATGAGACTAAAAAATGCCTATAGTGTAGATGCTCTCAAAAATTGCCCTCTCTAATGAAGAAAAAGAGCCCAAATAAATAGAAGAGAGAAGAGGAGGAGGAAGAGTTTCTTGATTCGAAACTCCTGACCCTTCATTCCCATATTGAGACAAAAATGCAAGAATTACTTAATAAAAAGAATGGAAAATGCCACACAGGTGACCTTTCGAATATCAAGAATTATCAATTCAAAAAAGTGTGTCCATTCGAATATCAAGTAATTATTAATTCCTTTTTATGGGTAATTAGCTAAAGAGGGTAGATTTTTAATTTAATTAGAAAGCACTTAGGACTTTATAATTAAATTAATTTATCATAGGGGTAATTTAGCCAATTAAGTCTAAGACTTTAGGAATTAATTTAGCGTTTGATTATTGCAATTTATGGTCTTTGCAATTGACATCAAGTCAAATTAAGTCAAATATGAGGGAGAAAATTGCCTAGGGAACTAGGACTTTGGTGATGTAAAATCGAGATAATGCACCAAAATTGATGAAATTAAATAGGTGCTAATTTTGGGGTATTACATTTGCCCCTCTTTGAATTGATGTGCGAACAGCGCGTTGATTCAAAGAATAGTCTGAAGTGACAGATGAAAGCAGATCAAAGCATGAATTTTTCAAAGTCTAAGATTGCGAAGACAACGATCTTAGAAGAGAACCAGAATTGGGGTTAGATTTCCCCAATACCAATTGATGAAGATGCAGATTTAGGACTATCTCTGAATCAGGGTTAGATTGCCCCAATATGAAGCTTAGTCCTCTGAGACCTAGGTTAGATTGCCCAGATAACGGTCTAAAAGAAATTTCGAGAGTCATCTCTAGAACAAAGATTGACTCCCAGGAATTAGGGTTAGATTGCCCCAATACCCAATAGATTTCAAGAACCATCTCCAGAATGAAGCATGATCCTTGAGGATCTGAGTTAGATTGCTCAGATACCTAAGAGATAGATGATAAGATAACAAGATGTGAGGCATCAAGATGCCCCTAGCGATGACAACTAATGATTCAAATCAGACTGATTCAAGAATAGATTCGACAAGATTCAAATGATGTAATCATCCTGCCCCCTCGGGAGTGAAATTGAAAGATGACATGTCAGAAGGATGATAAACAACAAGAGATTGCAGAGCAAAAGAAATTAGACTAGATTTGTGAAGCTATAGGAGTGAAACAGAGCAAAGCAGAGGTCCTGTTGACCAAGTTTGACCATAGTTGACCAAATTTTGACTAGGGTTGACTTGATGAAAAGAAGCAAAGAGTTGAGAACATGATGCAAAGATGAGGATCTAGCAGGAAGATGACACCAGAAGGTTGACTGCACAAGCATCCGATCCAGAAGGAGTCCAATATTTAAAACGCAATTTTGAGCCACTTAGAGATGTTAGATTTCAATTTCAATCCCGAAAAAGGATGCAACCAAGATGAGACTAGGAAAAAAGATGAGAACCTCTGATGAGAAGATCCAAAAGAAAGCAATCAAGAGAGCAACAAGAAAGCACTCCAAATGCAAGCCTAGAATGAAAGATGCAAGTCTAAATGCAGGCCTAGGATGAACAAATGCAATCCTCCAAACTTGGCTGTTGGACTCATCGTATTTATCATCATTGAGTTCTTTTAAGCACGGGACAATCGCAAGATGCCATACAATTCTCCCCAACATGAGAATATGAATATGACATAAGTCTTAAATTTGTCAGAATAAGGTGTAAGCATTAAGGCACAAGAAGCCAGAATGACCTGAACACCTATTCCTTTTAATCTAGCAAGTTAACATAAGCATTAGAGCATAAATGCTAGAATGACCTGAATGTCTCTTGCGAACAAACACACCAAACATGTAGGAGTTCCTTCTTTTGCCAAAGATTGCTCGCAGTGACCCTTACGTTCACTTAACAGGACGAGCGTTTACAATTTCATCAGTAGCAGAAAGAAGTCACTCAAAAGACAAGGAGAAGAACCAACCTCACCAAAGCATCCATATAAAGGAGTCGAGGTACGCATGGCCATCCAATACGAGATAGAGGCTCTTACAAATGGACACCCCTCTTAAATGAATTCTTTGGATCGTTGGAACTAAACCAACAAGCAGAAAGCAAAGAAAGCAAAGCAAACAAACAAGCACTCAAAGAAAACAAAGCTCAGCAAGCTTCAAAGGAACACACATTTAGTTTAAGTTTCAGTTTAAGTTCATGTTCAAGTGGATTGAAGTCGATTTGGAAAGATAACATTTGAAGTCTCAATGAGATAATGACAGTAGGCAGACGTAATGAGAATCACTAGTGATTGATAAAAGGGAGAAAGGTCCCGAAAGCGAGAGGTCGAACGAAAGCTAGGTATCAGTAGGTAGGCATAGTGGGAACCACTGGTGACCAATGCTCAAAAAAGTTTTTGAAAGCGATAGACAATGCCCCCTAGACCAGGCAGGTGCCCCCAAGTGTGAACCAGTTCCAATCTATGAAGAGTTGAGGAAAATCTTGAAGACACTGAAAGCAAGGCATGAGCTAGCAAACCAAAGCAGGAAACAAACTAAAGCAGGAAAGCAGGAAAATAAACTAAAGCAGGAAAGGAAGGAAACTAAAGCAGGAAACTAAGAGCCAAGTGACGCTGAGAGAAGATGCAGCTTTAGGAAACAAGTGGCGCCTGTTTACCAGGTTTTCACCATCTTGGCAGAGATTCTATTTTTTCTACCATGACGCCTATTTACCAGGTTTTCATCAATGGCACATTTTTCTCTTTTTCAATTTTTTTGTACTTTTCTCTTTTTTCTCTTTTTTTTGTATTTTTTTGAATATCTCATTTTTTTTGTATTTTTGATCTTTTCATTTTTTTTTGTATTTTTCACATTTTCTATTTTTTTTTTGTATTATCAAGGCGCCTGTTTACCAGGTTTTCACCAGGATAATAGATACATCAAAGCGCCTGTTTGCCAGGTTTTCACTAAGATGATCATTTTTTCAAGACATTTTGCAATTTTTAGGATTTTTGAGCATATATCATTTTTTAGGATTTTTTCAGGATCAATAAGTATGTACATGAGCATACTGAGAATGTCAGCTGTAGAACTTCTTAGATGAAGAGCGTTGATAGGCTCTTTGAGTTTCTCTCCTTCAGTGGTGATCTCTGGAAACATAGTCATTTGTAGTAGTAGCCAGCTGAGAAGTTGCAGAATCAGAACCAGATGTTGTAGCAGTAATAGGAGAGCCAACCAGTAGTGTCCAATAGTCAAGAGATCCATAGTCAAGGAAAGATCACTTAAGTCAGACCCACAAATATCCTCATGGACACATCTTAACTCTTTATCAGATTTCCCACACTCTAAATGCTTAGGAAGAGTACGTTCTAGATTTTCCTTAGTCGTGTCATTAGCAATAAGGAGATACTGATATGCACTTTGGGAAAAGGCAAGATGGAGTGAAGAGTGTAAATTATGAGAGGCAAGGGTGATGGAATGGAGGGAAGCATGAGAATTTTGGAAGCTCGAATGACAACTTTTATTTTTTCTTTCTTTGGAATCCACATAGCTTTTGAATTTTTTCTTCTTTACTTTGAGGTGCTTTTGATGACAATGCCTATAGAATGGATTTCGAGATCCATTTTTTATTTTATTTTCTGGCTTTTGATTGTCTTCTTTTTTAGGACCTTTGTGGTCTTTTGAACACCTTTGTTTCTTTCCTTTCTTCGTAGTCACATGTCGATTAGATAGGACATGGTGACCTTGAGATATAAGTGGATTCTTATTTTTTTTTTTTTATGTTGTACATCCAAGTTACTTCCAAAAGACTCAGGAATGGTGGATGAAAGAGGCTTATATGACTGGTTCAGGTGGAGAGGTGGAAATGGAAGTGGACGGGCCACTTTTTTGGGAGATGAAGAGGGAAGAGAAATCGATGTGATGGGCTCAAGTGCAAATATATCAGTATCATCCTCATCATTCATGAATGCATCAGGTAGATCAAGAAAGTAATCTTCCATAGAGCGTTGTTGATTATGAGTCATCTTAGAAGAGTCAGATAAGTTTGGAGGAATATTATGTGAGCCTAACCAAGATAACCTATTCCAAGAGTCAGGTCCCCTTTCAGGTGGTAAGAGTGCACGAATAGGAACCATTTCAATTCTGGATCTTCCAATATTCCATGAAGCTGTAACAAAATGGGGTCTTACATACCCATGATTTGCTGGAGTAGTAGGAGTATAGCTTGGAGTAGATGGCCTAAGAGCCATAGGAATGATCTCCACAGGAGGGTGGAAAGGATCGTCATCAATTTCTTGATCTGGAGGATCATAACTTTCTCCTCTTTCTAAGTTGTTAATACTAGCATATAAGTGCATAGCATCAACTGGTATTTTTGTAGTAGCATCTAAAATGGAGTCCCATTCAGATAGAGACATAGTTGGAGGCAGAATTTCTTCATCACTATCATCTATCAAAGGAAACATTTCTTCAACAGTAGGATCTTGTTTAGTAGTAGAAGCAGCAGAGTAATCTGGAATAGGCATACCTTGAGGCATACCAAAGAGGAGGGAAGCATCCAATAATTGTTCCCAATCAGTATGTGTGCCATTGGAGTTGGCAATAGTAGGAGTCTGTTCAATAGTAGAAGTGGTGGAACAATCTAGAGTAGGCATACCCCGGGGCATACCCAAGATAAGGGAAGCATCCAGCAGTTTCTCCCAATCAGTAAGTGTATCATTGGAATCGGTAGTAGTAGGATTTTGTTCAACAGTAGAAGTGGTAGAACAATCTAGAATAGGCATACCTTGAGGCATACCAAAGATAAGGGAAGCATCCAACAGTTGCTCCCAATCAGTATGTGTGCCATTAGAGGCAGTGACATATTCAGTAGTAGTTGCAGTAGTAGAAATCTGTTCAGTAGAGTGTATAAAATCCTCCTGGTGAGGACCAAAATCATGTTCTTGAAGCACTTGAGAAGGTAGATAAGACTCTTTCTGGTAGTCTGAATTAGAATTTTGAACATTCAAAGATCTTTCATGTGTCATAGGCTGAATCTGTGTTTCTTCATTATCTGAATCCTTGCATGAGTGAAAGCTGTAGCTAGGTTGGTCAAGCTCATCGCTCTGATAGCCAATACCAAATCTATCTTCAGAAGGTTCCTCATAGGAATATGGAGATGGAGGGAGAGTTGTCAAAGACAAGATGGACTCAATCTGATATTCCCCCATGCCAATATCTTTGATCTTCAAGGTCTTTTCTATTTCTTTTAGCTTAGCATCATAGAACTCAATGGACTCTCTATTGGTAGGAACAAAGCTGTCTGTTGTTTGGGTAAGCATCTTAGCAGAGCAAGTATTTAGGCTAGCACTATTTTCAATGAGGACACAAGGGATACTCTTGGGGCCTATCATAAATTCAGTGTGCAGGAGAGCATTATGCGGGTGGCTCAACACGTGATCATCTTCTTCAGGGAAGGATAAATAATGAGGTGAGGTCAAATGACCCACCATAGATTGAAACTAGTCGAGATTGAGATCTTTGGGGACATTTTCCTTGGTGAGGGCTTTATCCATAGATAGTTTTGGTCTGGATGTCGAAGGTTCGGGACCTTTGAGAACAATCTTTGCATGAGATTGAGTGATAGTGTTCGCACAAGCTAGAGACTGTGTGGAGTTATACGAGGGAGACGCAGGGCCTCGCAAGACAAAGGGATTTTTGGGTTTAGGAGTATCCTTGCTCCCTGGAGCAATGATCATGTCACAGTGAGGGATCCAAGGTTTGTTTCTAGCAAATCTAGAAGGTGGTTGAGCTTTTGTCATAGCCTTCTCAGTGGCATTGACTATTTGCATGCTAGAGCTAAGATTAAAGACAGACTTTGAGGGTTTTGGCATGTTAGAGCTGAGATTGAAAACCAACTTTGAAGGTTTTGGCATGTTAGAGCTAAGATTGAAAACCAACTTTGAAGGTTTTGGATCTCCCATCTTGTTGGTAGTATTACGAGAGATCGTGAAAGAGTTGATAGGTTCAAAAGGATCAATAGGCTTAATTTTAGAAAGTGACCCTTCAGAGTCTTGCTGGTCTTCAAACAATGGGTTATAATATTCTTGAAATAATAAGTCAGACTGTATCTGAAACAATGGATTGTAATACTCTTGGAATGAGGAGGAATGTGAGGATCTCTCACAAAGTTCAGATTTCACAACAGATTTGGGATGACCTATGTCTTGATTACGAGATTCACTTTGATCTTGATCAGCGTTTTGAATGGGATAAGTCTAGACTCTGTCTCTAAGATAATGAAAGGAGATAAATGGCTAGAATAGCCAAGATGCAAAATGAACCTGGTATGAATTGTCAAAAAGAGATGGCTAGAACAGCCGAGATAAGACAATCGCAACGCAAGGTACAAGAGCACAACGAGATAAGGTAGACTAATGAGAGACAATATGAGTCAAAGCAAAGATCGATCGATTCATAACTCAAGACAACTAGTTTCTGACGGTGAACGATAGGAAAATAGAAAAATAGATCATGGACAAAAAGGCAAATCAGATTTATGTCATTGATCAAGCACATAAGACAGCAATCAAGGAGTTCAAGCAAACAGTCTTCAAGCAATGGGCAAGGGACAAAGCAACCTTGCACATGAATAGGAATAGTGACTTAGTATTTCTACTCCCTAAGGACTCTACTTGTGTATGTTCTTGAGAATGTTTTAGCAGGCACTTAAAACACAAAAACATCCTAGCAAGTTGTCTACAAGGATATACATGGCTTTTCTAAAGGGAGTCCTCGATATACGCAAGGTACGTGAGGCCCAAATCCGTAGATGAGAAGAATTAGAAATCACACAGCCGGGGGGAGACGGTAACCCAAATCTCCTCCTTCACTTCTCAAAGGTATAAAGTTCTTTGAGGCTTAGCCAAGAGTGAAATCTAACTCATTCCCAAGAGAGGTGTCTTTGGATTCACCTCCCTATATTTATACTCCGCCGGAACACGGGAGTTAAGGTCGTCCCTTGAGGTGATGAAATCCCCAAGCAGGCCTTCTAGAAATGAAAAAGTAAGTAATTCTCTATCAAAAAGTATTGAAAAGCACTAAAGGTGGAACACTTAACCCTTCAAGTAAATGTGAGGTGAGTCCACAAAGTGGTGCATTTAACTCCTCACACAAACTCAAAGTGAGTCCACACCCTAGAAAACAAGTGAGTTCCAAAAAGCACAAAAGGGTTGCCAAGTGGAACAATTAACGCTTCTTTCCTATAGACCCCTCCCCTTTAATGTGGCATTGGGATTGCAACCACAGGGCGGAAATGAGGGGCCGGCGGATTAGCGAGTCCAATAACCCAAGATAGCAATCTAGATTAATCACAAGTAATCTAAGACTGCTAATCAATACTACTCATAAGTGCAAGAGGGTTTGAATCATGGAATATTTAACTTTCCAAGTAAACATGAAGTGAGTCCACAAAGTGGTGCATTTAACTCTTCATGTAAACTAGGAATGAATCCATGCCCTAGATTACTCAATGAGATGTTTTGATATTGGAACCAAGAATTACTTAATGTTTAAAAGACAAGCATGCACTTAAACACAAACTTCTATGAAAGCAAATCTATGTTTGTTTATTTCCCATTAAGAGCATAAAAAATGTGTTCTATGAAAGCATGTAAACACTCAAGCCAAACACATGAGATGTTCAATTTTAATCCCAAAGTCCAAATGTTATAGAGGTGAAACAAAGTACCTCAAGTCCAATGCTTTATTTTAAACATTTTCCATGAAAGCAAGAGTACCTTCAAAACAGCTTGTTAGACCCACGAGATTAGCAAAATCAAAAATCAGATAATCTGCAAGAAAAATAGCTCATCAAATGGTAAAATCTGATAATGAAACCAACATGGTTGGAATAGGCTCGAAAAGACCTTTCCAACAATATATCATACTTAAACTTTTGAGACCATTTGTGAAAATTTCAAAAAAAAATGGGTGCCTGTTTTCGTGGCACGGATTTGAAAACGCTAAAAATTTCAAAAATTTCAAAAAATTGAAAACAACAAACAAAACTAACAAATCTGAAATCTTGACCTCTATCTGTCACAGAATTTCGCGCGAGATAGTACCAAACCACGCGCGAGACAGCACAAGCTCGCACGAGAATGTATGAAGGTTCACGCGAGAATGTATGAAAGCTCGCGCGAGAAAGTACTCCAATCCACGCGAGAAAGTGCAGGTCTGAGGCGAGATAGTTACAATCTCACGTGAGAGAGTACCACAGGGGTGAAACTTCACGCGGGACGCTATGGATTCTCGTGCGAGGATCTGTACACAAACAGTACGGACGCACAGCAGAGCAAAATTTCCTGTTAGAAAAAAATGATAATGAGGCCAGAAATTGATCTTTCTGCCCCATGGTGGGCGCCAAAATGTATGTGACTAAATGTGACCTCTAAATCAGGTACAACACAACATGGTCATTATTCACTTGATAAAATTTGGGAGAGAGTATGAAGAACTCAATCCAAATTCCATGGTGAGGCGACCTGTTGCCTCCTATGTGAATGCGGTGTTTGAATACTCTCAGAACGAGAGCCAACAGCCAGGAGACCAATTCAACAATGGAGGATTTTCAAGAATCAAATATGAGCAAAATGAAATTAAGCTAAGAATGAATGCAATTAATCTAGAAAACTTTGAAAGAAATATGAAATGCAGATTTTTATTTGATTTTGAAATAAAGATGATATTAGACTAAGAACAAGTAAACAAATTTAATCTAAATGTGAAATGCAAAGATTATACTAATAATGAGATATTAATCTAATAAATGCAATAAAAAGCTTTGAAAACAATGAATCAAATGAGACTAAAAAATGCCTATAGTGTAGATGCTCTCAAAAATTGCCCTCTCTAATGAAGAAAAAGAGCCCAAATAAATAGAAGAGCCAAGAGGAGGAGGAAGAGTTTCTTGATTCGAAACTCCTGACCCTTCATTCCCATATTGAGACAAAAATGCAAGAATTACTTAATAAAAAGAATGGAAAATGCCACACAGGTGACCTTTCGAATATCAAGAATTATCAATTTAAAAAAGTGTGTCCATTTGAATATCAAGTAATTATTAATTCCTTTTTATGGGTAATTAGCTAAAGAGGGTAGATTTTTAATTTAATTAGAAAGCACTTAGGACTTTATAATTAAATTAATTTATCATAGGGGTAATTTAGCCAATTAAGTCTAAGACTTTAGGAATTAATTTAGCGTTTGATTATTGCAATTTATGGTCTTTGCAATTGACATCAAGTCAAATTAAGTCAGATATGAGGGAGAAAATTGCCTAGGGAACTAGGACTTTGGTGATGTAAAATTGAGATAATGCACCAAAATTGATGAAATTAAATAGGTGCTAATTTTGGGGTATTACACAGTATTGCATAGGGAAATAGGTTTGAAGTCCCTTGGCTCCATACTTTCATTTTTCTTTGGGATTAAAGTGAAAAAGGTATTGTTTATTTCATTTAACAAGGATCCCAAGTTTTTGGTTGCTTCTACTACTTGCCACACCTCCTCACCAACGAAATGCCAACATTTTTGAAAAAAGCCAGCTTGGAACCCATCTGGGCCCGGGGCTTTATCTGGATGGAGTTGGAACACTACTGTTTTCACTTCATCTAGGGATAATTTATTATTAAGCATCTTATTTTCTGCTTCTGAGAGTAACTTTGGTATAGCTTTAAGCATTTTATTTTGAGCTTCCAAGTCAATGGCTTCTATTTTATTAAGAAGGGTTTCATAGAATTGCGTAAGTGCAGCCGAAATCTACTCAGGGTTATCTGTGATATGGTCCTCATTTGTCTTTAGTTTAGAAATTATGTTGATACTTCTTTTAAAATTTGTGGTGTTGTGGAAGAATTTAGTGTTACTGTCTCCTTCCTTGAGCCAAGTTTCCCTCGATTTTTGTTTCCAAAAAATCTCTTCTTTAAGGAGGACATCATTGTATCTATTCATTAATTCCTTTTCTTTGTGATAACTATGTTTATTCATACCCTGTGATATTACTGTATTGTTAAGGTTTGCTATCTCTTGTTCTAGCTGAACTTTTTCTTCAAAGATATTATTGAACTTATTTTTATTCCATTCTAATGCCTTATTCTTGATAATTTTTAGTTTTGTCATTAAACAATACATTTTGGATCCTTTTACTGATATTTGGTTCCACCATTCCTCTAGGAGATTAATGAATTCTGGGTTTTTAAACAACATGAATTCAAATTTGAATGGATTCCTGGATGGTTTTGAATCTTTTGTAATAGAGAGCCGTATCAGGAAATGATCCGATCTTGCCTTAGGGATAATTTCTGCTGAATACAGCTGATTAAAATTGTCAAAATTAGTCCTAATAAAAAACCTATCCAGCTTTTCCGCAATGTGGCTGAAACCAGCTCTTCTATTATTCCATGTGTATTAGTCATTGTTTGTGTTAATACTAATTAAGTGGTTATCTGTAGCCCATTTGCTGAAATCCTTATGAGCTTGAGATACATATCTTGAACCTCCAGACTTTTCCTCCAGACTTAGGATTGCATTAAAATCTCCTCCTATAAAGAAAGGAATTCCTGAATTATTACTTAGAAAGAGGTCGATCTCCTGCCACACTCTCTTTTTTTCTTCATTAAGAATGGGTCCGTAAACATTGATTAGGTAGAACTTTAGATTAGATTTAAAACTTTGGATATCTAAGGCCATCCAATTACTATTATTAGAAGTAGGTATAGCTGAAATTTTACGAGGATCCCACAATGTTGCTAACCCTCTGGAGAGACCTATAGAAGGTACAAATTTTGATTTCCATATGCCTAATTTCTTACTAACTTTAGCACTTTCTACTGTATTAAGTTTGGTTTCCTGTAATAAAATAATTTCAGATTCGAAGGTTTTAAGGTATCTCTTTATCAATCTCTGTTTGTTAGGGGTGTTTAGTCCCCTACCATTCCAAGTAGTGACTTTCATTGTTCTTTGGGAAGGAGCTTCCCCTTCCCTATGTTTAGAATATCAGCTATTTTTTTTTGGTTGCCAGCATTGCCATCTAATGATCTTAGTTCTACGGCTGATTTTCTACCCCTTTTCTTTTTAAGTTTATTAATATTAGGTGTACTTAGGCTGCCTCTGTTCAAGGCTATACCCAGTTCTCTACTTTTGTTAGTTATTCCGAATAGGCCTTCAATTGCATCCTTAACCAATGTTGCTTCTCCCATAGGCCCTATTATCGAATTGGCCCGATTATCCAGGCTTTTTTGCTCATCTTCTATATGTGCATAGGGTTCACCTCTATCTACAATCTCTTTTCCAAAAAATTATATTATATCTTCAGCTTTCCCTGATAGGTCCAAATTCAAAGATTCTAACTCTAGAGGGATTGAAATAGCTTGTTCCACCCCCTTATCGATGTTTGATTCATTATTTATATTTTCATTTTCATTTATATTATGCATATCTATATCTTCTTTTCTAATTTTTATATCTGATTGTTCTGGAATGCCCGGAAGGGCATTTTCTGAGACTTCCTTTTCTGAGGATGACGGAGGGGAGGGCGGAGTCAAACTATTGTCCTCATCCTTATTTTCTTCTAGAATACATTCCTGAATTTGCTTAATTAAGGTTTCTTTTTGGATTTTTAATTCTTCAAAATCACAAATCTCCTCCAAAAATATGTCCATTGATTCATCCATTAATGATTCTCCTAAATAATTAATGATTTGATTTACTTCCTCTTCAATTTTGTTTACCTGATCTACTAGTTCTACTATATTAGCACATTCAGGTTCCAGAGTCTGATTTGTTTGAAGCTTAGTCCTGTTACCTTCATTTTGTAAACAGATTTTATTATTTTTTCCTCACTCAGTCTGTTCTGATTAAATTTCCTTAGTATGCTTTTCATTGAATTTATGACTAATTAGGTTTGTTGTATTATTAATTATTGGAGATGATTCCTCAATTGTTGGAGGAATTGTTAGATTGTTCGTAGGTTTATTAATTGTTTTCTTTATTATTATATTATCTTTTTGAACATTTGTTGGATATACATCATTTTGTGGTACACTTATTGTATTGCTAGGTGGCAAAGGGGGATCGGGGATTCTTTCAACTACCGTCTCCTCATTACTCTGGGGTTGAGTGGATATCGGGTTGTTCAGACATGTGTCAAACAGTGGTGAGGGAGAGGGCCTATCTAATCCTTGAATCCTTATAGGACTAATTGAAAATCCCCCTTTATCCTTGCATAACTTTATCTCCATTTCTTTATTGAGTTGAGTTAAAAGGTTTATGTTTTTGAATGATTTTTGGGAATTAACATTTACTTCAATAAAGTTCTCTAATATTATAGGACTAACTATGACAGAGTTAGAGTTAAAATATAATTGAATGGGGGGAATGCATTTATGATGAAAATTCATTTCCACAATGATTGTTTTGTCAGTTTGATTAATTGTTGACTCAACAATCCTAATGAACTTTTCAATTTTATTGCCTATGGTATTGATGATTTCCTTACTGGATAATTCTAAAGGCAGGTTTTTTAGAGAAACTACCTTTTCTACTCTAAAATCCTTTAAATGCATTGGATTGAACAATGGCAGCCAATCAAACAAAGAAAAAGAGATGTTCTTAAATTTAATATCCTTTCTATCCAAAATAATATCTTTCAAATTCTTTTTTTTGCAGTCTATAAAAATGAAATGATCCATGAGGTGCGATATACTTACCTCCCTCGGTAGTTGTAATGATAGTTCTTTCATCAAATCATTAACAGATACTCCCGTGCCATTCCAAATACAGATCAAACCTTTTTCTGCTAAGTGTTTTTGTTGCTACAAAATGACATCATTATCTATAATGATAGTTTCATAATGTCGAACAAGATTATTCTTACCTGATTTCTGATGGTTAATTCGCCTATGTGGGGGCATATAGGTTGCAGTCTTTGAAGCTTTATGAGATAAATCATTATAAAAATCATGATTAATCCTATTATTGCAGTCCATAGATAATGATTGCCTCTCCATTCTACTATGGTGAGGAGGGCTGTACTTTGAATTGCTAATCATTGAGACATCAGAACAAAGATCTATGCCATTTTGTTTAAATTTCCCACCACAAAAGGGTGGGATCTTAGTGTGATAAGGGTAGGGCTTTGTAGCTTTGGAATGGACCGTATCCATCTTGTGTTGCCGAGCCCTATAGCCCTTATCAACTAAAATCCCATTCCTCTTATGGGGGGGTGAGTATGTACTGTTACCAATATCTTCCTCTTTAAGCAGATCAAAAGAGTTATTCAGAGGTAAATTGAAAGAGCTGTGAGATGGTGAATACCTTTTTACCTTTTTCTTACTCTTTACCATTTTCCATGTGAAATCATTCTTTGTTGTGCTAACGGGAGGTGCTTGAGTAGGTAATATCCTACCTTGCCCTTTAGCAAATAGGGGTTCATTGGTTCTGCATTCTGAATAATGCTTAGGTCTACCCACTTTAGCGGCCCCATTGCGTAAGACCATTTTTGCATACTTGGTCTTTGCATAAATACTTATTTGCCTGTCCAGAGTTTGGACTGAGAATACTTTTGGCTTTATCTCCCTACTTCGCATAGGGATTATATTATTTTCCCTGTATTCTGAATAGGGTTTTGCAACCTTAGCATTAACCTTATGTGTTTCATCCCGATATCCTATTTCCTTCTTATCTGATAGTGAATATTCTTTAGGGTTTTTAGAGGAGCATTTAATCAGAGCAAAATCAACAATGGAGGGATTTGCTTTTTATCGACTGAAAATGGCAAGCAACTCCAGATCTATATTTTGTTCACTTTTCTTTTTTTGCTTGGCTATGAAATCATCCAAGTGTTCATAAGTAGGATGAGGTTGCTCATTTTTCTGGCAATCCTTCCTTTTATGGCCATAGAGCCAACAATTGAAATAGTAACTTGGAAATTCCCCATCTTTGCTACGATCCTCTGCAACTATTTTTGAAGATTTTGCCCTGCATTTCTCATTGCCTTGCTTGTATACACCATTCGGCACATTTAGGTTAGCTTGAATTAAACCTAGATTTATCTACCACCTGTGTAATGCAATTTTCCTTTGCAAATGTCTATTTCACATTTTCGCCGATTCTTTACCTTACATTTTCCAAATTGGATCTTCTTTGATAACTTGGGATCTTCAAATAGATTCAAAACAGTCCCTCCCTTGTGTTTGGATCTGTCCCTAGCAATAGCAATTTAGCCACTCCTTCCTATCAAATCTGAATTGCCTCTTCCATATCATATGATCTCGGATCTACTCACAAATTCGCTCCTTCTATAGTATTAGATCCGCTCCAATACAAGTTGGATCCCTTATAATTCAGATCTTGACTGCTACTGCAGATTAGGGAGTCACTGCTCCTTGTTTATGGCTGCCTCCCTCTGATGGATGTCATGGCTAGGGCAGACTGCCCTCAAACCAATTTTTTGATGACCTCTACTGCCAGATCATAGTACTACCCCTTAGTGGATCAACTCGCCTTGCTACTTGAGAAATTCAGACCTGCCTTGCTACTCTTTGCCAGATTCAAATCTCCTCTCAATATTTTCAAATCTGCCCTACTATAATGTATTTCTCTGCCTGCCTTGATGGATGTCGCAGCCTTTGCTCTGCTTATCTTGACTGCCCCAAACTCAGGCCTACTAAGCCCAAAATCTAAACTTTTCTATCTTGTCAAAAGAAAATTCTGAGTGTATAGCATGCAAATTGAACCTTGATGTTTACAAATCTGAATGAACTTGTCCCCAATTTTGAAAATCACAACCTCTATATGCTTGCAAATCTGGAAATGGATATCGAAACTAAGATCTTGCCCCTTCAAATTGATGAAAATCTAAGAGTGGATGAATCAACAGTCAAAATCTTCCTCCTTGATGAATTTCAAATCTACTTCTCAAAATCTTGACTACTCCTCAATACCAGATCCATCCCTTTTATGAATTTAGATTTGCCCTCACAGTGATGTTGTAGCTCCTCCTACCAATTCGGCAAGCTTCCCTTTCAACTCTGCTATAATGAAAAAAATCTTGGGCCTTATGTCTATCACAATCACTGCTTTCTATCTACTCAAATTAGAGCCTGCTACAATGTTCACTCCCTAGCAAATCTTTTTTGGCTCTCCTCCTAAGATCAAATTGCAGCACTTCAAGCTCTCTCACAAACTATCGCTGCTTTGTTATGTTTCGCTGCCCTAGACTGCTTCTTATTGCGTTTCTCTACTATTATATTTCTCTTATATCATAAAACAAAATAAATAATAATATAACATATTATTATTCCCATATAATAAATTTACATATAATAATATATTACCTTTGCAGTAATAATACAATAATATTAATATTGATATTGATATTATAATATATTAATATCAATATTATAATATTCAATTATATATATACTAATCCTCACATTATTATTTTATATCTTAATATACATAATAATATGTAATATAATATTATAATCTTAATGTTAATAAATTTTATATTATACTAATTTAATACTATGAGTCATTAACCATAAGAGGTTGCGGCCCTTGAGACTCTAATGTGAATACAAACAATAAATCCACACAGATGAACAAGGAGGAGTAGAGCATCTAACACAATTTTCTAATTTAAAAAAATAGAGGAAAAAATTAGGAAAAGACTGAAGGGAAATCACATCTTCTCCCAAATACACGTCAACACCACATTAGATATTGACTAAAGATTAATATATGATGGCTTTGTTGAGATCCAAAAGAAGCAAGTATCTTGATATAGTATGAACTGAAACCATACACAGTATGATTAACGTCATCAAAGACATAAAGGGGAAATTCATTCTGTCAACATTGGAATATTAATGCGATTAAGTAAATATAGCAATTTGAAGGAACTTTAGACTTAAACAATCCAATCAATGTCTATAAACATTATAGTTAGGACTTGAAAAATATCCAATCAGGAGAGCTTATATAAAACAACAGAAAATTAGACTTGGGTAAGACTTGTATGCACCCTAAAGTGGTCACCTAGACTATAGGCCCCCATTCTTCAATTTCTCAAATGATGGAACCAATTTATCAATTTCCTAAATCAATGCCTCGGAATATTTTCAATTCAAATCAATTTTCTTGATCAAATCATAATTAATTCAATTATTTTAATATTTCCTAAAGTTTGACCACTTTATCCTAAGTCACATTTAATTAAAAGAACATGCTCCCTTTTAATTAAATAAAAATCCCTTTTAATTAAATAAAAAATCTTTTAATTAAATAATGGAAATCACTTTGCTAAAACTAAAAATAAAAAGTGCATTTTACAATAAGATAGAATCTTTTGAATTTTTGAAAAAGGTTTTTTGCCTCTTTATCTCAACCACTCATTATTTTGCCTCTTAATCATGACTATTGATTTTGCCTCTTGAGAATCTTGAGCACATGCATCAACCAAGATTTAATCTCCACAATTCCTCATTTCTTTTTGCCTCTTAATCTTGACCGTCCATTCATTTCTAAATCTTTTATAAGGAATCATCTCCTTCTCATTTTAGGGATCAAGATTTTATACTATTGTTATGCTGCAGGTTTGGAGAGTGATTTTGGAGGAGAGTTTGAGCACTTGAGCTTGAACTTTGCAACTTCTATTTTCTTGTCTTCTTCTCTCATGCCTCCATGGCAATCCATTTAGATTACTCTTGCACTTGCATGTTAGATTAGATTCATATTTCATTTCATAGAATAATCTTGAATGCATATTTCCTTTCATAGATTAGTTTTCTTTCATGCATTGTTATCATATAGAATAACTTTCATTTTCATTTGCATGCATATTTGATGATCATGGAGACTAGCACTCTTATTTTTCTTCTTTGAATCTTTCATTTTATGGTGTACTTTCATGGGCACAAACTAGGTCTAAACTAAGGGCTTCCATTATAAACCCTTGCACTCCATGAATAGAGAGCTTTAAGTCACCATTTGAGACCTCATTCTTGAGTAATCTTGGATATAATGACTCATAGAAGTGTGTCAACATTTTAGCACACATTTTTGGCATCCACCGTGGGGCTCATGCTCTTGATTTTCTTTCATTTTATTCAGGTTTTCAGATTTTTTAATCTTTACATGGTTATTTTATTGAATTTTTTCAAGCCTAACCCTTGTGCAGATTTGCTTGGAGACAAAAACCTAAGATTTTTTGAAAGATTTGATCATATCTTTCAAACAATTGAGATTCTAGGTCTAAATTGTTTTTTGTAGGTGGGGGATCATCATAGTATGGCTCAGTCCGAAGCTCAAATTTTTTTGATCATTTTCCTGCGAGTTATGATTTTTTTATGATTTTCAATGCAAATTCTTTTTTGGTCACAAATATCTGTATTTTTTAGAAATTTTTACATTTTCGGAAAGGTTTGAGAATTATACATATGACATGTTCTTTGTGTTTTTTATTCTTATGCATGAATGCAGCTCAAAAATTCAATCTTTGAAAACTGGTCTGTTTTGATAAATCAAGTCCCTAGGGCACAAATTAAGAAATTTTCCAAAATTTTTACATTTTTGGAAAGCTCTCTATGTTTTAGCACGGGTCTTTGTTTTGCATTTCTATTTTTGTGGCCGAAATCATATCAAAAAAATTAGATCTTGTTGACTAGGTCAAATGCAAAAAAAATAAAATTTTGTGATGAGTATGCACTTATTTTTCACATGGTTCAATGCATGATATGAGTTGTCATTTGGATTATTTTCTGGTTATTATTGCTCCTAACAATTGATTTTTAGATCTAACCCTAGGGTTTTCATAAGTTGAATATACGTTACATTTCATGTTTGCTTTTCTTGCTTGTTCGAGAGTTCATGGCTTGCTTGCACAGAAAAGCTCAACAAAAATAACAATAAGGTAAAATCTACAAAGAGCGTTTCTTTGGACTTGAGGTATTTTATTGCATCTCTATAAAATTTGGATTTTGGAAATAAAAATGAACCTCTCATGTGTTTGACTTGAGTGTTTCTTGCTTTTATTGATCACATTTCCAATTTTTGCAAAAAAGAGAAAGAATGAATCTAGATTTTTTTTCTTGCATATATGTTTCACATAGTAATTAGGCCCTATGAACACTATTTGTGGCATTCTTGAGAGAGTGGGCTTCATTCACTTGTCTTACATGCGAAGCTCTTCTTGACAATAGAACCCCTTGTAGGTAGGGAATGACTTGTTATCATCTCATTGTCCTACTTGGTTTAGTCTTCAACATTTGATGGTTCGTTCTCTCTTGGTCCCATTTAGAGAGATCGGTAGTCATCATTGTTGACATACAAACCTTGGTGAGGTGATTTCAATTTATCTTGTCAATTAATTTACTTGCTATGTTTGGGTGAGGTGAAGAGGCTAGAGGAGTATGCTCTGTTCCCTTTTGGGCACATTAGAAACTCAGAACCCTTGAATCTGAGCTAAGTCCCCATGTGGTCCATTTTGTGAGTCTTCCTTGTTAAAGAGGGCTAATCGTAATAGACACTCCCTTTATTGGGTAAACCAAATGGACAAAACCTCAAGCGGTATTAGCCATTCCTGTCATGTAGCAACAATTGTTATATAAATTTCCTTGTGGAAGAAATATCCATAGGTGTAGTCTCTTGTTGAGTTGTCAGATCTCCTCAACAGCTCCTGATTGATTAAATTCTTAGGCTGTGTCAAAACCTTGGTGCACCGGGATTGGATTTTGCCCACTAGAGATTGTAAGAGTTGCAGAGTTGACCATTACTACGAACCATAGTGCAACCAAATTTTTCTTTTCTAGGACTATGTGGGTGACTGAAAAATATTTTGAGAACATACACAAGTAGAGTCCTTAGGGAGTAGAATACTATGTCACTATTCTTGTTCATGTGCAAGGTTGCTTTGTCCCTTGCTTGTCGTTTCAAGACAATTGTTAGTTTGAACTCCCTGATTGTTGTCCTATGTGCCTGATTAATGATAAGAATCTGTTAATGCATTTGATTGGTCAATTAAAACTAACAAAAACTGAGTTCCTGAGTCAAAAAACCAACTTTTTACAACTTGCTCGATTTTCTATCCTATCATTTATAGTCTTCCTCAGTCGATCTGGGTCAGATTGGGTCACTTACCCCGCTGTTAGAAGCCTATTTTCACCTTGGATTATTGTGTTTTGACCTCTTGAACTAGTAATCTTTGATTTCACGAGTGACCTTTCTTGGATTCAATGAGCTAGAAACCATCCTTGTTGAGAAGATAAACCTTTGGATCCTTTGATAACACACTTGTACATTTTTAGTAATCTCTTGTCCATTCACTTCCATAAAAATTCAAATTTAGTCAAATATAACTTGAGTAAATCATCCTCCTGATCCATATGTGTTAGAGTATTCACCCATTCAGTGGGCACCTCTGTGGTAGTGTTGGTTTACACCTATTGCAAAATTCTATCTTATCACCTCGCTTATGGACAAGTGAGTTCTTTTACTATCCTAGTTTGGTACCAATGTTTCTTAGGTTCATACTATCACCTAGTACATTTTCTTTCATGTCCGTTACAACAAGATATCAAGTAAATCAAGGAAAGTGACCTCAAGTAGTCTATGACCAATTACCCTTAGTTTAAACTCTCCAAAAATGTAAGGGAAAAGAACCCGTATTTGATCAATCACCCAGCAACAATGAAAAAGTTTGGTTTGATCCCAAGAGTAACCTTAGTGAGTTGAGTACACCCTTAGCATCTTCTTTCTCAAATATGGATATGAGTTACACAATGACTCAATGGGAGAGGGAAGAAATAGATAAATTCCTTGATGACATATTTGAAAAACATAGAGATACCATTTCATTTGGCAATTCCTCTTGTGAAAATCGACCAGTCTCACCCCTTATCTCAACTAGATATTTGGATGCACACCAAAGGGCTGAAAGAAATAAGAGGCAAGCCTATCAAGAAGAACAATCACAACATGAAAACCAAGATGACGAACCTTATGCCACTTGTGGGGATGCAACATACACCAATGACTAGTTTAGACATTCAAGACCAAGTTCACCACTCAAAACAAATTCAAGATATACAAGTGAAAGACTTAAGATAATTGAGCATGAAAATAAAGCCTTCCTAGATGAACAAGCTGAAAAGGAAGAGCAATTTAGACTCCTAGAGTCAGAGAAACAAACCTTTTTGGAGATAGAAAGGAGAGCCTTTTAGGAAGAGTGAGATAGACTCTTGGCTCAACAACTTAATGATCAATTTAATAGCATGTGTGTTGGTGGTGGAAACAACTCTCCTCCATCCACCCCTCCTAAGACTCCACAAAGTGGAAGATGTTCAAGAACACCTTCATGATCTCCTAGCCCTAGAGGAAGAAGGGCTTCACAACATGATCATTATAGGAGATGAACACCTCTTAGGAACTCAAGACAACCTTCACAATGTGCTCACCATGGTTCACAATATGGGGGAAGTAGCTCGAGTTTTGACCTCAACTCCCAAGATTGCATGAAGATACAACAAGAATCACTCTTCCAATAGTATGTGGAGAGATACTTAGAGAAGAACAAATACAAGTTCCTAGAGAGTTTAATCAACAAAGGCGCTAGAGTCCCCTACAAGTTTGATGTGGACAAGAAGATTAAGAAGTGAGGTCCATCTCAAGAAGAAGAGATCAAACAAATTAAGAGTATGATGGAAAAGATGTTGGCACCCAAGAGTTCATTCTCACTTGATTCAATCTATCCTAATCCTTTTGAAAAAGGTGTTAGCATGAAATACTTCCCTAGAAAGATTGAGATCCCTAAATATGACAAGTATGATTGGAATGGAGATCCACATGATCACATGCATCAATTCTATACCACAAGTTTTGAGTTCCATCAAGATGACTCGTACCTCATGAGATTGTTCCCAAGGAGTCTTAAGGGTCAAACGATGGAATGCTTCACCAACATAGCTCCTCCTGTTAAGACTTTCAAAGAGCTCATCCATAGATTTTTCCAACACTTTACATACAACCTTTCAAGATCTGTCACCATGTTGGACTTATGAAACTTAAAGAAAAATTAAGGGGAATCCTTTGTCACTTTCTTGCAAAGGTGGAGATGACAATGCTCTTGATACTCTAGGACCATTCCTGAAAATGAGAATATTGACATCCTTGTTAGAAAATTAGTTCCTGAAATGTGGTATGAAGTTTGTAAGATGGTTTTTTATTCCTTTGACACCATGGTTGAAATCACATGTAGGATTGAGGTTTTTTTTAGAGAACAAGGAATTTTGACCAAATATGGAAACAACAACAATGGTCAAAATAACAACTCTAACAAGGATAAAGGAAAGAACTCACATTGAAATAGGAACAAACAAGTGGTCAATGATGGAGTTGTGGATTCCTCTAAACCCAAAGATAAATTTTTTCTCCACTTGTCTAGTGCTCTTTAAGCCATGAAACTCAATGCATCTAATCAACAAGAGAACAAGACAAGATATCAAGAGAAGCCTAAGAAAGAGAGACGTCAATTTTCAAAACTTGGTGATTCATATGAGGATGTCTTAAAAACACTCATTGCTAACAACCTTGTGCATCCTCAAGATCCCGCAAAGCATTATATAACTAATGTTAAGCCACATTGGTGGGATGAGAAAGCCTTTTTCAAGTTTCACAACTACATTGGACATGATATTGAAAACTGCTAGAAACTCAAACATATTATCCAAGATCTCATTGAGAATGGTAAACTTAAGGTAGATGGATTGAACACCAATGCCGACTATAAGGCATTTAGACAACCTTTTCCCAAATATTAGAAAGGGGAAACCTCTAAACCTAAGAATGGAAAGGTTGAGGTCAATTACACTTACATAGATACAGAGAATGTTGTCAACATGATTTAAGTTGTAGAAGAGAATTTCAACATGATGAGGAATAAAGATCCCTATGGTTATGATCTAGACATGGACTCTCCTCCTATCTTTGAAGAAGAACCCATCCTAGTGCTAAGGGGTCCTAACTCTAGAATGTCATCTCAAAATTTCAATGTTGTCACATGAATTCAAGGTCCCCTTGTCATAAGAGGACCCAATTCAAGTCAACCAAGTAAACCAAAGCAAGTGGCATCCAAGAATGTCACCTCAAAACCAGCAGTCAATCCTAAGTCAAGCTATAATCTTGTCGATCAGTTACAAAGAACCCCAGCTCAGATTTCTATCTTTGAGATCTTATAGTTGTCCCTGAGACACAAGAAATTCCTTGAGGATGCTTTGTGTGCAGCGAACATCCTCAACAACTTAGACATTGATCAATTCCAGAACATGGTTAACCATATTGCCATCCCTCATTACCTTACCTTTTCAGAGGATGATGATAAAGCTTTGAGCCACCCACACAATATCACTCTTCATATTAAATTCATGATTCGCAAAACCCGTGTTAGGTGCGTGTTGATAGTTGGGGGTGTTGGGCTCAATATTTGTTCCTTAAGTCTTTTCAAGAGATTGGGTTATTCTGAACAAGTCATAGATACCAAAAAAAATATCACTATCAAAGCTTATGATGAGGAAAAAAGAAGTTCCAAGGGTTTGGCCATCCTTCCTGTTAGGATTGGCCATGTTGAAAAAGATGTTTTATTCCAAATAGTTGATGCTAGCCCCCTTGCATATAATATCTTACTTAGTAGACCATGGATTCATGATATGCAAGTAGTACCATCTACCTATCATCAGTGTGTTAAGTTCCCTTACAATGGAATAGAGATTTGTATACCTAGGAATAACACTTTATCTATTATTTTAGTTTCAGCGAGTACTCATGTTCCCCTCAATAGAGAAGCAGAAGACTTCAATGCAACCTTAGCTGAATGTTAAGACAAGATCAAGTTAGTTGACCTTGGCATGGGGGGGTATCAACTCAAATCCCTCACAGGACTACCAATTTCACCTAGGTATTATGGAAAGCCTTAATAAGAAATGAGACCTCCCTCTTCAGCTATGACTTTATTTGGCATGTTTGTAGAGTCCTCAGTGCCTATTTAAGATGAGAAAGAAGAGGTGGTTGTTAAAGATTGGATTTATAGAGAAGAGAAATACATGCACAATGAGAACTTCTCTCCCTCTCCTAAGGCTTATGGAAGAGGGTATACTTTTGTCAAATAGATGGGCTATCCTAGACATGGCCCTCTTAGTCATAGATTGGATGCTAGAGCTAAACCTCTGGATCATGATCTTTTTGGATGCAAGTTTAAGAAGACGGTTGGCCTAGGATTTGTGAATTGTAACAAGAACACTACTCCTATCCTTGATGATTCAGATAGTGAAGATGAACCAGAATACATACCTAGTTTGACAAATCAGAAAGATATGTGTAAATATTGGGTCCCTTCCACTAATCTCCTTTGGGGAGATTTAGATAGTCTAGTCACTCATGAGACAGTTGAAACCCTAGAACAAGATGAATCAGATGTAGAAGATCCTATCAGAGAGCGTCAATGAAATAATCTTGTTTATTTGATGAAAAGAGAAGGTGTTACCCTTGATGACATTAGAGCTTCCACATCAAGATGTCCCAAACCTTCATGGTGTAAACATCCTAGTCAAAGTTCAGAAACAAGTTCATGAGTATGAATGGGACTCCTTCTTAGAGCCTTCCACAGTTGACATGGATGTTGATTTCATCCACACTTATAGTTCTCAACCCAAGGTAGCCAATGAGTCACATGTAGTATTAGAGGATTTGAACCCACATGTTGCCTTAGTAGATGATTCTTCACTTGTTAGGATGAATCCCAATTTGGGTAGCTTAGAAGGATACTTGATGGACTCTAAATCTTTGGTCACCAGAGATGATATCATTTACATTCCCAACCTTGAACCAGTAATTGACTTACCTCTTGTTAATCCTAACCTCATTGATTGGTCCCAACGCTATCAAGAACCTAATCTCTTAATTTTCCAAAATGATTATCAGATAACTTGTTACTTGAATGCCATCAAACTTGTAGTCTCTTACACTAGTCAATCGGCTACCAGCATGACAAAACCAAACATCAAGTACCTTAGTCACAAAATAAAAATAAAATAAAATCGAAAGAATAATATTTTTGATGGTGAAAACCACTATGGAGCAATGTCAAAACCAAAAAAAGTAAAAATAAATGACGTATCCAAGGGTGAAAACCTCTTTGAGGTGCCTAAGGATGAGGTACTTGATTGTCTCCCTAGCTACTTTCAAGATAGATCTTCAATGTTGATCGAACCAACACAAATAGTCAATTTGGGTGCAGATGAGGCTCCACAGATAGTACAGTTAGCTTAGTCCTTGCCACCACAAGAAAAAGAAGCTTACACTAAGTTCTTACAGAAAAAGAAGATCAACTTTGCATGGACTTATTATGATATTCTAGGGTTGGACACTAATCTTATCATCCATTACTTGTCCATAGCTCTAAGTGTCAAACCAGTTAAATAGAAATTGAGAAAGATGCATCCTCACATAGCTCTCCTAGTCAAAGTAGAATTAGAGAAACTCCTTGGTGCAGGATTCATAAGAGCTATTGACTATGCTGAATGGATATCAAACATTGTACCAGTTTCTGAACATGACAAATCCATTTGAATTTGCATAGATTTTAGAGATGACAATAGAGCATGCCCAAATGATGACTTTCCACTTCCCAATATAGATATGATAGTGGACATGACTGTGGGTTATGAGATTTATTCCTTGATGGATGGATTTTCTGGATACAATCAGACTAAGATAGCTCGTGAAGATCAAGAAAAGACTGCATTCACTTGTGCATGGGGTACCTATTGTTGGAACGTTATGCCTTTTGGATTAAAAAATGTAGGAGCCACCTATCAATGAGCTATGACAACCATTTTTCATGACATGATGCATAAAAACATGGAAGATTATTTGGATGACACTTTGGCCAAGTCTAAGAAAAGAGACACACACTTAGATCATTTAGAAGTAATTCTGGATCGCATGGAACAATTTCAACTAAGGTTAAATCCTAAAAAGTGTGCATTTGGTGTCACCTCTAGAAAACTACTAGGATTCATCATTTTGGAAAAAGGAATAGAGGTAGACCATGAAAAATTCCAAGCAATCATAGATATGCCACCTCCTAAAAATATTAGTCAAATGAGGAGTCTTCAAGGACGTCTTCAATCCATAAGAAGGTTCATTCCACAGTTGGCAAATAGAGCTCAACCTTTTAACAAGAACTTACACAAAGGATTCAAATGTGTTTGGAATGAGGATTGTCAAAAGAGAATAGATCAAATCAAGAAATACTTGGCAAATCCTCCCATTTTAATGCCTCCTATCCCAAGGAAACCACTTATTCTATACATTTCAATGACATAATCTTCCTTGGGGGCATTACTAGCTCAACTTGATGAACATGGGAAAGAAAGAGAAATATACTACATAAGTCGCACTCTTGTTTCATATGAGGTTAACAACACCATCATTGAGAAAGCTTTCCTTGCAGTTATATTTTCTTCCCAAAAGTTGCAACATTACATGCTTGAGCACACTATACACCTCATAGAAAAAATAGATCCGCTCAAGTATTTACTAGGTAAGGCTGCCCTCATAGGTAGACTTACTAAATGGATGATGATCCTTTCAGAGGTTGACATAGAGCACATTGACCATAAATAAATCAAAGGATAAGCCATAGAAGATCAATTGGCTGATTTCCCAATACAAGATAATGCACCTATTCAAGTTGACTTCCCAGATGAACACCTCATGTATATGACTGAAAGAACATGGAAGATTTTCTTTGATGGATCCTTTATGCAAAACGGTTCAGGAGCTAGTGTGTTGTTTGTTTCTCCTCATGGGTACATGATTCCTAAGTCTTACAAGTTATGGTTCCCATGTACAAACAACATTGTTGAGTATGAAGCTTTAACAAATGGACTTAAGATGGCCATAGAATGGAGAATCAAAGAGTTACACATCTATGGGGATTCATAGCTGATAATCAACCAAGTCAATGATGAATATCAAAAAAAAAATTAGAAGCTGGTGTAATACCCCAAAAATGGGCTATAGGTTCATTAACTTCCTACATCTTCAAATAGAATGAAATCGACATCAAAGTCCTAACCTAAGGCACATCTGCATATCAGTTTATCAAAAATTGATTATCTTAATTCTGCATCGGGGAATATTCCTAATTATCCTAATTATTTTTAATTGAATATTATTTGGTGATAAATCATATTTATCCTAAAATTTGATTAATTGAATATTCTGAATATTTAATTAATTAAGTTTAATTCTGCCACTTAATTATTTAATTAGATTTAATTCTAATTATTCATAATTATATTATTTAATTTTGACAATAAATCAAAATATCTTATGAATAATCAGTTGAATTCTTATTTAATTGATGAAACCAAGTTGTCAATATTTAATAATATAGTTTTGAATAAAAGTTTAATTTAATAATTGGTTAATCCATAAATCAATTGTTTTAATTCAAAAATCAGTTAAGTTGAGAATAAATCACTTTATTTTTAAATTAATTCATGATTATCTATGCACATTCAAAGAGCAGTAAAACTTTAAATCATAAAATCAATTCAAGTTGTTATCTTTTTGAAACTCAACATCTATTTTGAGTTGAAATCTGATCTAAACTTCTGATTTGAGTTAAAAAATTGTTTTTGCATGATTTTATGAGTTAATTAGTTATGATTTCTTGTTAACTCAAAAATTAACCTCGATTTATCAAGAGTGATTTATGGCTTTTCTCAATGCATCCTCAAGCCCTGGATTTCTATAAATTCAAGGCTCAGCTCTTCATAATTACCTCTCTCGAATTTGCACAAATACTCTGGCGAAATTGCATTTAACGAATCAAGCACTTACGACAAGTGATTTTGTGAGATCTTTTATTATTTTTCATAGCTTTGCATCCATTTCCATATCAATTCATAGTATTGTTAGATTAATTTTCATATCATTTTTCCATTCAATTCTAGATTAGATTCATACAATTTTTCATCCTAATTGCATCCAAAAATCCAAAAAGATAGATTAATTTGCATTCATATTTCATTACTTTCATCATTTTAATCCTTCGTTTAGGTGTTGCATTGTCACTGATCTCGGTCTAATCTAAGAATACCATACTCACACCTACTAGAAGGCAGTAAATCACCTGGTTAGCTTAGTATCATTTATTTGCAGATTTCAATTTTGCTAACCTCTAATGTTTTACTGAAGTGTTGTGTCCACAGCTAGGTACAATTTTCACACACACATTTTTGGCACCCACTGTGGGGCCCTGAAATGGGTTTCCATTTCTTTCTGATCAATTTTCTATAATTTTTCTTTCAAAACTATGATTTTTACTTTATGTCCGTACATTTTTCATATGATATTTGACAGATTATCATACCAGTACCCCATATCTATTGTACGATAGATGAAAATCTAAAGTGTCATGCCAACTATATGCGGAGTGTCATATGAGTTTTTGAAAATTTGTGTGTGTGCTGACCCACTGTCGTTTCGTGCCTGAACTATCATACGAGTTTTGGTGCTAGAATTTTATTTTTTAATAACAGAATTTCAAAAATAGTCATTTTAGATTTGATTTCAGATTTTGACATCTAACCCTAACGATTGATATCTACTGTTTCTGATCTCTTTGCTCGCGGGATTTCTCAACATAGCTAAAAATCAAGTAAAATTCTACTAAGCACGTTGTGAACGAACTCAGGTATTCTATTGCATCTGATAACACTTTAATTTGGGATATAAAATGAACTCTCACGTGTCGAGCTTGTGTGCCTTTCCAGCTTTCATAATTCACACTTCAATTTTGGGCTATAAAACAAATATAGATTTGTTTTTTGCATCTTTGTTACACATAGTAATTAGGCCCTATGAACACTATTTGCAGATGATCTTGAGTGACTGGGCTTAATTTTCTTATTTTGCATGCGAAGCTCTTCTTGACCATAGATCCCCTTATAGGTAGGGAGGATATTGTGATTATCTCACATTCACTTGGTTTGGTCCTCAACTTTGATTGGTATGTTCTCTCTTAGTCCCACTTAGAGAGCTCGGTAGATATTGTTGTTGACATCACAAATCTTGGTGAGGTAATTTCAGTCTTAGCACATCAAAGAATCTATCTACTGTGTTTGGGTAAAAGTGAAAAGGCTAGAGGACTATGCTCTACTCCCTTTTTGGGTAGTATTAGAAACTCAGATCCTTGAATCTAGACCAAGTCCCCATGTGGTATATTTTGTGAGTCACCTTTAGAGAGGGTTAACCATAGTGGACATTCTCTTTATTAGGTCAACCACGTGCATGGAACCTCAAGTGATAATATCCATTTTCATCATGGTAGCAACAACTACTATATAAATGTCTTTGTGGAAGAAATCTCCACAAGTGTGGTCTCTTGTTGGGCTATCAGATCTCCCTAGTAGCTCCTAATTGATTAATTTCTTGGACTATGTCAAAACCCTGGTGCACTTGGATTGGAGTTCACCCTCTTGAGATCACAAAAGTTGCAGAGTCAGACCATTACTAAAAACCTTAGCGAGGCCAATTTTTCATTTTCTAGGACTATGTGCATTATTGAAAAACTCTTGAGAACATACACAAGTAGCATTCCTAGGGATTAGCATAATAAGTCACTATTGTTGGTTCGTGTGCAAGGTTGCTTTTGCCCTTGTTCATTGTTTTAAGATGATTGATTTCTTCCCTTTCTTGTTGTTTTGCATGCTTGATATCTACTTGGTTACTTGAAATGAACAAACTTGAGATGAACTATTACACAGATCTTCAAACCTGGATAGAAGAAATTTGCAAACAATCTAAAGCTGAAAAATTGAAAAATTGCAAATTTGAAGCAAAACTCCTTTCTAGAGTCAAAATTCATCCCATAGTCTCGGAAAGTCATACGAGTTTTTCCCAAAATTCATTTTAGAACCCTCTGATTTTTGTATGGGAGCCTATATATTGTCATACGAGTGTTGTCTGAGAAGTCAAGAAAAATCAAAACCCTGGTGTCAATTGTCATATGAGTGTTGTCAAAAGTTGTGCCAGAGCCCACCCAAACTCGTACGAGCCTAGAGAAACTTGTATCAAAATTTTCAAAAGTTGCCAGAAAACTCTAAGATTTATTAGAAATCTAGTTTTTACAGCCTAATTTCAGATTCTGTCAGAAAATTCACTGTGTCAGGAACAGAGCAGAAACTAGAAGAATCTAACCCATTTTCCAAAAGTGGTCTCTTGAGTTTGATCCAGCCTCATGATCTATCGATTTGAATCTTTTTCATCTTGTGTCAAAAAACCTTGTCAATCATCTTCAATTCAATCTTCATCAAAATAGCTAAGTGTTGTGAGCTCGTGTCCACCATCTTTTGGGCATCTACCCATACAACTAGGACATAGTATCCTTCATTTACGTCCAATCAATCTTCAACCAATCCAATCTTGACAAGGTTACGTCATTTGATCTTCTTGAATCAAGTCATTCTTCAGTTGTCTTCATCTTTCTCTTTTTCTTCACTCGAAGTTAATGGTGGAAACTAGGGCTTCATCACAAAGAAAATGAGGACAACCCAAAACCTCTTCAGTAGCATCTTCTATGATTTCTCAGACATTTCATCAACCCTACAACACTACTAAATTTGGAGAAGATGCTCTTGGAAATCTTTTCTTGAAAGGTGGTTATGTCACTCCTCCTACCTCAATTCACATAGGTCATCAACCAACCCCACCTCAATCAATTCCAAACAGTCCTCACAACATCACCATGTCTCAAGGCGGAGTGAACCAAAGCTTGCAAGGCCATCACTCTAATCATGGTGGAGATTTCGAACCAACACCCTCTGAAATTTCCCAATATCAAAATGATGATAACTTCAAGAGAATGATGAGACACTTCTTGAGGGAAGACATAGAGGCATACTTCCTAGAGTTAGCTCAACAAGGAGCTAAACTTCCTCCAAACTTTAATGTCGAAGATATTGTTACTCAAGAGGAAGAAACTCCTATCATGGCTATGATGAAATAGATGCATGCCATGCAATTCAAGCTCAACAAACTTGAAAAAGAGAAGGAACCTAAGGAGTTCTCCATGGAGACTCTATGTCCTTTTCCATTTGATAAATACTTGTACATGCCACCATTCCCAAAAAAAGTGGAAATGCCTAAATATGAAAAATACGATGGAAATCTAATCCCTAAGATCACGTCAGAGAATTTTGTACTCAATCTATGGAGTTCATGCATGAACCAACTTACTTAATGCATCTTTTCCCATGCTCTTTGGGAGGAGAAACCATTCATTGGCTCTCAAAAATGCCTCCAACAATAAAGACCTTTGAGGAGTTAATCAAGCTATTCTATCAGCAATACTCCTACAACATCAAACATCTAGCCACCATGATCGACATTTGTAATCTGAAACAATACCTAGGAGAACCATTCCTAACTTTCCTCAAATGATGGAGGAAGAATTTTTCTCTATATGCTAGACCCATTCCAAAAACAAAGAAGTTGGAAATTTTCATAAACAATCTTGTTCCAGAAATCAATTACCCTTTACAAATGCAAGATCACACATCCTTTGATAAGATGGTAGACAATGCAATCAAATTTGAGAAAGTACTTGTGAAAAAAGGAGACATATCACTTCAAAAAGAGAAGTATGAATCTGGATCTAGTTCCAAAGACAATAACAAAAATCAGAACAAGAATAAAGGCATCGTCATAGATGGCATTGTTGACAATGTCTGTAACCCATCTAAGGCACCCATTTTCAATCTCATTGTTGGTACCCAAGCCATAAAAGCCTCAGAGGCAAAGGCAACATAATCAAACAAGAAGCCATTTGATTGCAAACCTTGGGCTACAAATCCTAAATGCAAGTTTACTCCTCTTGGAGAATCCTTAAAGTCCGCCATGAAAACTGTATTGGCCAACAAAATCATCACATTTCTTGAGATTTGATTATTTGATCTTGAACCTAAACCAAAATGGTGGAAAGAGACCGATTTATGTGACTTCCATCAAAACAAGGGTCATAAAACCAATACCTGCATACACTTGAAGCATCTCATACAAGACAAGATTGATAATGGAGAAATTGTAATTAACAATCATAAGAGCAATAATGATCATACGGTATTCACAGAACCATTTCCAAAACATATTCAAGGAGATTCTTCTTCTCAACCTAATATGGGTGCTAAAGTCAATTATGCTTACTCTTTAAACAATGCTGTCATAAACATGGTGGAACCTTGCTTGTCTGAACATTGAAATGTCATCACCATTGTTCGAAAAGATAGAGATAATCAATTAAAAAATGTAGTTACTCGATCACAAGCTTAGACGCGTCTACAAGGACAAAATTAAGATTCATCAAATGTCCCTAAGATGACTTTTAATCTTTCATCTACTTATAAATAGAGGGCTACCTCTAAATCATCAAATACTAAAGACATGAGACCAACATCAAACAATATTGTCCAACAACTCCAGCATACCAATGCAAAAATATCAATGTTTGAGTTGCTTCGAATATCTCCTGCTCAGAGGGCTATTCTGGATAAAGCTCTGCTCGGTTCCAATGTTCCTAAAAATCTTGATCTAGATAGATTCCAAACTATGGTTGGTCATCTGACATCTCCCCAGTATATCTCCTTTTTAGAAGAAGATGATAATTCATTGAGTCATCCGCATAACCAGCCCTTGCATATTGAAGTCTTGATCCAAAACCATTGTGTTAAACGCATGTTGATAGATGGAGGTGTTGGTTTAAACATGTGTTCTTACAACTTGATCATACAAATGGGATTATCAGAAGTTGACATTGATCCTAAAAAGAAGATAACTATCAAGGCATATGATGAACAAGAAAGGTCTTCCAAAGGAACAATTGTCTTACCTATCACGACAGACCCAGTTATCAAAGGCATCACATGTCAACTTCTAGATCTACCTTTGGCTTACAACATTCTCCTAGGGAGCCCTTGGATACATGAAATGTGAGATATCCCTTCCACATACCATCAATGTGTGAAATTTCCCCATGAAGGAGTAGAGATAACCATTCCAGCTAACATATGTACAACTTGCAATGCATTGAAAGAAAGTGCTGACAAACTTGTTCCGAATAATAGATAATCTTCCACTAAGAAAATAGATGTTGCATCTACATCCAAGATAGAATACATTGCAAAAGAAGTCAAAATCAAAGACAATGGCATGGGAGAATTGTTGGAAACTACAATTGAAACAATTATTGTATTGTCATTGATGTCAAACCTTAACTGGTAAGACTATTGCTACTTAGGAAAGTACTTGTTATACACTAAGTTTTCACCCTTGTTTCAAGCTCTCTTGGTCTTGATAACCTAGTATAACATGGGAATCATCTCCAGGTTGCGGGAACTATGCTAATTGAGATGAGACTTCCAGGTTCTAGGCTAGTTCCTCTTAGATAATCACCTTAATTCTCTTTTCTTTTTTTGACATGAAAGTAAATCTTGAGGGGAAAAGGGATAGAAGGAGGCATGAAAGGGAAATAACTAAAAGAAAACTACCTACTAGGTGATACATTGAATTGAAATGAACATAATACACTAACAATATTAGCATGAAAGTTCTCCGATCTAAAAGAACACAATCCTTCTAAACAGGCTTGCATAAGTGTTTCATAGAAGGGTCTGAAACAAAAGACATAGACTGTGACCTGCAAGCAAACATTCTCTTCAACAAAAGGGGCATAGGAATGAGATAGAATGACAAGGGGCTGAAGTATACCCACAAACTCAATCAAATCAGATCAAACACAGTAGTACACATATAAGCTGAAAGAAAGAAGGTGTCTGGAAATCTAAAATTTCTCTAACAAAGCCAGTATATCATATTCAATAAGAGAAAATTTAGAAAAGAAGGCATAGGGATAGAGAAAGTGCCACAAAATGCCTTTGCAATATCTAAACAATTAATGAAAATTTTTACAACTACAGAAGCCAGAGGGCAGAAAGAATGCCATAGATAACCTCTAAGAAAGAAAACTCTCTTTTCAATTGTCTAACTCTGAGCTTCAAAAAGCTCCAAAACATTATATACACCTCCTCTTGCACATAGGCAAGAGTAAAAACCTAACTAGGGTTACGTATAATTTGACATGGAATAATTAGAAACCCTAAATCTGTCAACTCTGATCATAAATGTATCTTGGAAATATCTCAACCGATCAGATATGTGCCTTGAATGCAATTTCCATCACCAACTATCTGCAAATTTTGAGCCACCTTGATCTATCTACCTTCCTGCAACCTGGGCTTGCCATAACTGTTCAAATTAGGTACTCCAGATATTTGAATTTAAAAAATGATTTAAATGGTCATAGGTGGTGCTAAATCCTCCTCATCCATGGCTGATATTTAAATCTGACCCATCTTTAAAATGTAGCTGTTAGATCTTCTTATTTTACTGGGTACCGATTATCAGATCATAACCTTAACTCAACATCTACCTCAGGTTATTCTTCCTTTAGTCACTAAAATGTTTAATGAATAGGTAACCCTAACTCACATTTAGAGAACTAGCAATCAACTACTTCGCTCATTCGTGAAATGAATTTCCTAACCCTAGCTCCTTTTTAGTGAACTAGCAAACAAGCAAAATAACTGACCATAGCTACTATTTGGAGAACTAGCGACAAAGGCTTTCTCCTATTCGTTGAAAGGGAAACCTAACTACATGTTTATTGCATGAACTAGAAAACACACTTGTTCTCTGAATCGCTGAATAGAAAGAATATACCCCTTTTGTTTAAGCGATCATCCAACTGAGTTTATAAACCTGGGCCCATCATGCCACTTGTCTTTCTTTTATTTTCTTGACTACAGACACCTCAGATTACCTAGCATGGACCCACTTAGCATTCCTCATAGCTTGATACCTAATCGATGATTGTCACATGATCGCATGGGGTCAAAAGATTCCATAAGATCATGCACCAGTCGTAGATCTTTATTTCACTTATGCCCCTTGTAGATCCTCTGACACGGTCCCACTTACAGATCCCAGCTGTCATCTAGCCAACCAATAAAGAATGAGCACATCACCAGGAAAGGACCCACCTGACAGAGCCTTGGCAATAAAGTAGAATCAATGGTTGGCATATGATCACATGGGCCAAGAATATTCTATAAGATCATATGACAACCGTTAGATCAAAGGTTGAGACAGCACACACTGGGTCCACTCTGACATGGAACCACATCACCAGCCTTTGACCAATCAGAAGCGTACAACTTGGACCATCTAGCATAGGACCCACCTGACAACCAAACTCTGTAAATGGTGACGATCAACTTCCATCGCATGATCGCAAAGAATATTCCTGGCCTATGCAATCATGTGACCAATCATAGATCTAGATTCCTTACTTAACCATTGAGCTGAGATCGCCAACCAAGATGAAGATTACGCGACTGAAGGAAAGATGACCACCCACCAGGTTGCTAGATGCCAAGGACTTAACCACCAAAAATTTGAGATCTTGCAAACAAAGCAGTCGCGTAGTCATAGAGAGAAAAAGGTAACCACAGGTAACATTGAGTGATTTCCCGACTGAAGAGACCATTGCCAAGTCACGGAATAGAAATGAAACATGCCTTCCGATTGGGAGATCTTACGAACATAGGTACTCACGTAGTCAGGTAATGAAAAGAATATTCCACTGGGGACTTAGAGATCTAGTGACCAGCCTGAGCCTAAAGCGCACATGGGAAATATGAAGGCTTAAGTCACTGAAAAAGTAAATACGAATTAGAATAGGCCTTAGGGTTCTGAGGGTTTTGGCCTCCAACAGCTACATTTTGAATTTTAAACTTGCAGACTAGGGAGCTGGAGATTTGCAGAGACCAGGAGAATAGGTAGAAAACCATGAAATTTTGGGGTACAATAGGATTTGCAGAATATGGACCTCCCAACTAGTGGCCAAATTTGTATTGGGCAGGAAAATTTGGGTAACAGTACTATATCTATTTGAGTGTTGCTAAGGGGCTAGGCAAGGTTGGTAAAAATAGCACCTAATGAAAGGTTGAGTTATCTTGATACTACAAAGTGTACTTGACTATGTTGCACAATGATGATACAATGTATTGTTTATCTTAGTAAGACTGAAGACTAAACTGGTAGTCTTAACCGAGAAAAGAATGGAAAAATCATGTTTAAGCTGAGTAATGTTAGTGTCAACCGAGTTAGTTTATGCCAAGAAAAAATATAGTGTCAATCGAACAATAATAAATTGCCGAGGAAGATAGTGTAAGCTGAGTAAACATTTTTTAGTAATGGCCGAGCTTTCTACATGAAGACCAAGTGGATGATCATAGTATTGACTGAGCATCAGCAATTTTATATTTGAAGAGAATTTAATTTTGGATCCGACATTGTTAAATTATTAGATTATGTAAAACATGTTGACTTTATTTATTGATTGTTTGGAAGCATTAAATGCATTGTAAAACATTTTATTGTAACTATTTAAGAGATTTGAGATAATTCTAGAAAATGAGTCTAAGAACATGAAGCAGGTAGATTCAATGAATCTGACCTAACCCTAAGATCTACGAATGAGATTGAGCAGCAAAAGATGAGTTAACCTAATTGAGGAAAATATAAGGGTACCTGAGCATTTGGATATGCATGTGCATGGGTGAACAGAGAATGTTGGAAGAGAAAAGTTTTATTAACTATTTAAGCAGAAAAGGCTAAAGGAGAATTGTGGTGGTTGCTTGAAGAAAAGTTCCAAGCAGATCAGAGATGGAGATGGAAAAGTTTCAAAGTCAGTAAACCAGCATTAGTGTATGGAATTAAATCTAATATTTGCAAAGTGAGTTGTATATTTTTTAGATAAATATTGCTGCTACTTTCTAACCATTGTAACAGTCAAAATCCTTTTAATAGAGGTTGACCTAATAGTCATATGTTAAATCTTTTGAACAAGGTTGCATTCTAATGGAGTGTATGTAAGTCCTATGACTAGGCTCACTTTTAACAGGGTGATTGAAATCCTTTAACCGGGTCACACCTGACAGTGTGTATTGTAACCTTTGACAGGGTTGGCTTTTTACCAAGCTCACTTCAGAAGAGTGAAAATAATAGTAGCATGTTACAAAGTGGTTTTTCCCAAATTGGGTTTCCACTATAAATACTGGTGTTGATACTTGTGTGAATGTTTTGGTTTGAACATTTCTATGTTTTACAAGTTAAGTTACCGCTGGGTAGTGAACTACATTGTTGTATGTTTCTATTATTGAATCAGTGATGACTGAGTTTGTTTTGGTTATTGAATCTAATTTAAGGTTAAGTTTTTGAGATTGGTTTATACATCAGGACCTGAGAACAAATTATTCACCCCCCTCTCTATTGTTCTAAATCATATTAACAATTGGTATCAAAGCCAGGTTTCTTATTATTAGTGTTGACAAAAATCAAGTTTAAAGGGGCTTGAAGCAAATGATCAAGATGTATAAGAAGGAGGTACCAAAGCTAAACAAGGAAAACTTCCTTGCATGGAAAAGCTTGATGAAGCTACATCTAGCTGGTATTGGTGACTCTGCAAAGTACTATAGTGAAAATAGGTATGTCTCACCTGTCACACCTTTGACTGCCAAAGAAATGAGAGCTAAGCAAGAACATAATTAGGCAATGTTGGAAATTGCATCTGCCCTAAGCTATCGAGAATTTGAGGACATTAAGGACTGCACAACTGCTAAGGATATGTGGGACACTCTTGCAAGGATCTATGGTGCTGACCTAAATGTGCTGAAAGCAAAGGCCGAGAGTCTTAGAGGTAAGTTTGATGAAATGAGAATGCAAGAAGGTGAAAACATTGCACAATATGGTGGTAGAATAAAAGAAGTTGTGAATGCTATTAGAGGAGCAAATGGGACTATTGACGATGAAACTATAATTGGGAAAGTACTAAGAACCCTACATCTTATATATGTTATTAAGATCTCATCTATTCACGAATCTAGATGTAACTCTACTAATGTGCTTACTTTGGAAAGTTTGGTTGGTAAGCTGACTACTTTTGAACTCTCTAACTATGATAATTTCACTGTTGGAAGCATTGGAAATGTTGAATCTACTTTCAAGTCACAGCTAGTTCTGAACAAGCCAAAGAAAGAAAAAGAAAGATACATCAGTGAAAGTGAAAGTGACAGTGACACTTTTGATGAAGACCTAGAAGATCTAGAAGCTCTTATGGCTAGAATACTGAGAAGGGGAAAAGGAAAGTATAAAGGTAAACTCCCTATTATATGTTTTGCATGTAATAAAGTTGGTCATATAGCTGCTAGATGTCCTGATAGGAAGGATAAAGATGATGAAAAGAAAAGCAAACACAAAGATAGAAGAGATGATAGAAGCTACTGATGGAACAAAGAATACAAAGGAAAAGCTAAGAAATCTTGTTACATTGCTGAAAACGAAACTAACACTGATAGTGATGATTTTGAAATTGAGGTAGTCTATGTTGCAATGAAAGATGAATCTGATGAGGATGAGAAAATTGCATTGATATCTTATGTGAACAAGAATGATAAATGGATTATTGACAGTGGTTGTTCACATCACATGACTGGTGACAAAAATAAGTTTGAGACTTTACATCATTACAGAGGTAAAAGTGTAAAATTTGGTAATGATGCACCATGTCTTGTTAGAGGAAAAGGTTTGATTAAACTGACTGATAAGATATCTTGTGAAAATTTTTACTGGGTTGAAGGACTTAATTATAATCTATTAAGTGTTGCTCAGCTTAACAAAACTGGTTACCGAGTGGAATTTCATCACAAGCAAGCTAAAATATTTAATGCTACTAGAGAACTGATTGGAAGTGGAGATCAGACTAGAGGTAATTTGTTCTATCTTGACCTATCTAAAGAAACATGTTTAATTGCACAACTTGATGATATTTGGTTATGGCATAAAAGGCTATGTCATGTTAACTTTGACAATCTAGTAGAGATAAGCAAGAAGAAAAAGGTAAGAGGTCTACCTAGATTGAAGAAACCTGAGAATGTGATGTGCAAGGAATGCCAATTAGGAAAAATGACAAAGTCAAGTTTCAAGAGAAAATCCTTTACTTTTGAAAACATCTTAGATTTGGTTCATATTGACCTTTGTGGACCCATAGGTGTACAAAGTTACTATGGTGCTAGATACTTTATCTTATTTGTTAATAATCATACTAGGATGATGCATGTGATGTTTCTAAAAGAAAAATTTGAAGCTTTTCAATTCTTTAAGTGGTGTTTGGCTAAGGTTGAGAAGGAGACAGGTAGGAACCTGAAATGTCTTAGATCTAACCGAGGATGAGAATTTACATCAAATGAATTTAATCTATTTTGCAATGATAGAGGAATTAAAAGATAGATGTCTGCACCTAGAACACCTCCACATAATGGTATAGCAGAAAGAAGAAATAGATCTATCTTGGATTGTGCAAGGACATTGATGATTGAAAATAATGTGGCACAGAAATACTGCAAAGAAGCTATAAGCACTATTGTCTACACTCTTAACTGGGTATAGATCAAGAAAGGTATAAATCTGACACCCTATGAATTATGGCATGGGCATGCACCGAGTGTTAAATACTTTAGAATCTTTGGAAGTAAGTGCTATATATTGAAAGACACTAGGAATGAAAATTTTGATGCTAAAAGTGATGAAGGCATATTCCTAGGGTACTCCACAAAAAGTAAAGCTTATAAGTGTTTGAATTCTAACACTAACAAAATTTTGGAAAGTGTGAATGTCAAAATTGATGGGTATGCAGAAAGAAATGAAGCTGACAATAAAAGAGAACCAGAAGATTATAGATCTTTTATGTACATTGAGGAAGAAGAAGAGGCAAGTAATAGACTTTCACCTAATGCTGAGTCTTGGGTAAGCAATGCTGAGAAACAAACAGATGCTACCAAGCATCAGGAAAATAGTGCCGAGAGAAAACAAGAACATGTCGAGCTACAAGAAAATGTTGTTGAATATCAAGAAGAGGTTGCCGAGCATTCTGAAGTTGAATATGAAAATGTTACTAAGGAACATGATGAAATAGAAGAGAGAACAATTGAACCTATTTTGGCAAAATATGTAAGAAGACATCACAAGTCTGAACAGATAATTGGAGACAAAAATACTGGAATTCAAACCAAAAGTAAGACTAAGGATCCAACATGCCTACTATGTGAATTTGAAACTAAGTCAACTAGAGAGGCATTGGAGAATAAAGACTAGATACAAGCAATGAATGAAGAGATTGACCAGATTGAGAAGAATGATACTTGGACTCTGGTGCCGACACCTGAAAACAAAAATGTTATAGGAACAAAGTGGGTGTTTCAAAATAAGATGAATGAAAATGGTGAAATCACTAGGAACAAAGCTAGGCTGGTATGAAAAGGCTACGCACAAGAAGAAGGAATAGATTATGGGGAGACATTTGCCCCTATAGCTAGATTGGAAGGAGTAAGAACTCTGCTTGCATATGCTGCTTATAAAAATTTCAAGGTATATCAAATGGATGTCAAGTCTGCATTTTTTAATAGTATACTAGAAGAAGAAGTTTACATAGAGCAACCAAAAGGTTTTATTAATCCAAACAGAAGACACATGGTGTGCAAACTAAACAAAGAATTATATGGATTGAAGCAAGCTCCCAAAGCATGGTATGAGAGGTTGCACAACTACTTGATACAGATTGGATTTTCAAGAACAAATGACACAAGTAATCTATACATGAAGGATGAAGAAGATAAAGGTATCTTGTTGGCAAAAAAATTTGTGGATGACATTATTTTTGGTGGACAAGACACATTATGTAAAAGTTTTTCAAATGAAATGCAAACTAAATTTGAAATGAGTATGTTTGGTGAGATCAAATTCTTTGTTGGTTTACAAGTATATTAGAGGAAGAATGGAATTTTCATTACACAGTAGAAGTATGTTAATGAAATACTAAAAAAATTTGGGATGGAATATGCTAAACCAGTGGGAACTCCCATGGTTACTGGAGAAAATTTATCTAAGAATGATGATGTTGTAGAAGTGAATCAGACTTTGTACAAATCCATGATTGGAAAATTGCAGTATGTTGTACATAGTAGACTAGATATTGCATTAGCTATTGGGATTGTGGAAAGATTCTCTACCAATCCTAAGGAAACACATATGATGGCTATGAAAAGAATTATGAGATACTTGAAAGGAACTGCTGACTATGGTCTATATTAAGAAGGATGACAAATTTGAACTCAAAGTTTATACAGATGCTGATTGGGCAAGAAATGTAGATGACAGAAAGAGTATTAGTGGTGGAGCTTTCTTTCTTGGATAGAGATTAGTCTCCTAGACAAGCAAGAAACAAAATTGCATTTCCCAATCTACTAGCGAGGTCGAGTATGTTGCTACTATAGTAAACTGTTCAAATTTGGTATGGATAAAACAATTGTTGATAGGCATGAAAGAAGAAATCACTGAACTTGTTGTTATTTTCTATGACAACACAAGTGCTATCAATATTTCTAAGAATCCAGTGATGCACACTAAGACCAAGCACATTGCAATCAAGTATCACTACTTGAGAGAATTAGTACAAGACAAAGAAGTCCGAATGGAATATGTGAATACAAAAGAACAATTAGAAAACATATTCACTAAAGCTTTACCCAAAGAAGCTCATGAGTATTTGAGAAGTCAATTAGGGGTTCTTCCCCTTGTATACACCTAAAAATGGTCACCTAGACTATTAGCCCCCTTTTGCTAAATCATAAATTGCTTATTCTTGATCAAATCCTAGTTCTATCATTTATTCGATTATTTTATATGGGCTAACCATCTTATCCTAAGTCTTTATTTATTTAAAAGGAATATTTCCTCCCCTTTTAATAAATAAAAATCCCCCACTTTTCCTCTTATCCTAAGTTGCACAAATAAAGCATTATTCTTATTTTATAAAAAGGGAAAAAGCACTTTTTGTCTCATATGGACACAAAAGTCAACTCCTATTTTCCCATTGGAGGATATGTGTGCACATGGATTGCTCCTCTTTCAAGTTCCATCATTGATTAAATCTTTTGCCTCTTAATCTCCATGGTCCATTTCTCCTCATTTCCTATAAAAGAAGAGCTCTCTTCTTCATTCTGGATCCCCAACTTTTTATGCTAATATTATGCTGCAGGTTTTCTAGGTACACTTTGGAGCTTTTGAAGATTTGGAGCATTCTTGCATTCTACATCTCATTCTTGCATTCTTAGCTTAGCTTCATACTTATGCTTTCTTAGATTAGCTTCATTTCTATGCTCTAGATTAGCTCACATAGATTAATTAGCTTGGGTTGTAACACTTGCATATTTCCTTTCATAGCTTAGCTTGCATTTCCATTTCTAGCATAGCATTGCATTGCATTTTCATTCTCGATTCTTGAGGATATTGGCATTCTTGCCCTTGTCTTCCTTGAATCTCCCATTGCATGGTTTACTAGCAAGGTTATAGGCTAAATAGCTCTAGCTGAGAGCATTCTTAAAAACCCTTGCACTCCATGCCTAGGGAGCTATGGATCGATTTGTGAGGGCTCATTCTTGAGTTTCCTTGCATGTAAGGATTCATAGAAGTGTGACACATTTATAGCACACATTTTTTGTGCCCACCGTGGGGCAGAGTAGATAGACTTTGTCCTTTAAATTCTATATTTTCGTCAATTTATGTCAATTTTTTGGCAAGTTTTTAGCGTAATTTTTGTTCTTTGGTTTTCTATCTCAGAAATCGCGCGATACTTCTCAGGTATATCATGTGATATACCTTACTATATGCGTGTGATACTTCGTGCCAGAGAAGAATTGCATGGTAGTATTGAGGTATATCACCTGGTCTCGGGCAAAGTATCGCCTGGTGTCAGGTGAAATATCACGCGGACTGATAAGTATCGCCTGGTGTCGGGCGAAGTATCACGCGATACTGTGTCTGAACCTGGTAGTGACCTATTTTTGAATTATTTTATCTATCTTGCAAGTTTCAGGTTCTTAGCTATCTTTTTGAAATTTTTTAAAATTTTCAGCGTTTTCAAATCCGTGCCTCTAGTAAACGGGTGCCCATTTTTTTTGAAATTTTGTAAATGGTATCAAAATTTTAAGTGTGATATATCATTGGAAAGGTCTTTTTGAGCCTAATCCAACCATGATGGTTTCATTTTTAGATTTTATCATTTGATCAATTATTTTTGCACATTATCTAATTTTTCATGTACTAATCATTGTTAGATTTTGGATTTTGATTCTCCTAACTCTTGTTGGTCTAACAAGTTGTGGTTGTAGGTGCTTCTTGCTTGAAATTTGCTAAAATCACATGTCAAAGAGGGCTACTAATGGTTTTTGTAGGGCTTCCCTAAGCATAAAAACCAAATCAATTGATTGTTTAATTGCTTTCTTTATTAAGTGTGGCATATACTAGTTGTTTCCTTTCATAGGCACTTAATACCTTGTTGTAGAAATTTTGAGGTGGTAGGAGAGTATGCTCTTCACCCTTGTGGTGAAACAGAAATCTTGACCCATCTTGAGATTTTGAAAGCAAGGGGGTAACTAAATCTTTGCTTGGTGTGTTTGGGTGAAATTTTTGAGATAGGGGAGTATGCTCTTCACCCTTGTGGTGAACCAAAAACCTTGAACCTCAAGAATTGACCCACTTTTTGTTTAGATTTAGAATCCTTTAGTGGGCCTGCTCTTGAGCAATCAAGAGGAATGACCCAAGTGGGGACAACCTTGTCATCATTTTCCTTGGTGGCGAGTGATTCCAACTCACTATAATCTCAAGGCTATCAAGGACACAAAACCTTGGTAGACATAACACTTGTCTTCGCTTGATGTGAGTAGCTCATGGGATTGCGACCATGGGGAAAGCATTGAGTAAGAATGCTTAAGGTACTCTTGAGGCCATGAGGTCCTAGTCCTTTATGAGGAGCAAGAGGGGTGTTATGAACGGAAATCCTTACTACGAACCATTAGATAGAGGCCACCTTATTTTAGCTGCTTAGCTTCTTGGTGCAAGGATTGATCCAAGTGGACTTACCCGGATCACCCCAAGATACTCACCATATGTGCTCCTTTGGTTGTGTTTTTGACACCTCCATGACAATGCCAATATCTCTTATGGGCAACCAATTGGTGTGAGGCAAGGGAGCATCAAGTTGTGGGCCAAGTTGTTAAGTAATGAGCCTTGTCCTTCTAGGTAGTAATTGCTTGAATTGTCTTCGATTGTGCTATACCAGTGTAAACGTTCTCAACATTCAAACACATGGTAGCATTTATAAGGTTCCCTATTTTGATATCACAAGTGCTTGTCTTGGCAAGGTTGCTTTTGCCCTTGTTTCAAGTGTTCTATGACATGTTTGATCCCATACTGTTTGCAAACCTATCTTTTATCTACTATTACTGCTTATCAAACTGAAAAATTGCACTGTTCAATCTACAAATTTGGTCAAAGCGCTTCAAAACTGAGTTTTTCACGTTCACTAGTCAAGAGTCATATGATATTGAAGTATCCTTGCATACACTCAACCAAGAATCCTGAGTCATTTCTACTGTCCTGTCATTGCTACAATCCAGAGTTGCTAAACTTGCACTTTAACCTGCTGTAGAGTGTCCTTTTTTGTTCTTACTTGAAACTGGTTTGTTACTTACATGTTTAGATTTGTTCTAGACTGAAACAAATGAGCTAAAACTATTAGATTTGAGCTTAACAAATGCTACTCTTGATCACTTGTCGCATCACGATTACCTCTCTAGCTACTTGCTTATTGAGCTTCTTGCTCGTTGCTCGGCTTTAGTCAATTGATTGCTGTAAGTGCTTGAGCACTTTTGACGAGCCATCTCTCTATTGTCTTTGACAAGTGATCTTTATTAGCTTTGCTTATCTCAAATCTAAGAAACTTTGTCTCATTCTATTAGTTGACAAACATCTCTTTTCATGCCGGTTACAACTCGATCTCAGTTTGAGCAGGAGAATCACCCTCCGTTCAATTATACACAGTTACCTTCTCCAACTAGAAATTCCAAAGAACCCATTAGCAAAGATAGTTCTAGTTCTGACCAATCTGAGAAATCTAAGGCTACACCGTGGTATAAAGGAGGTTTCCTCTTTTCCACATTCAAGACCCCCAAAAACACAGACAGTGTCTCACTCACTTTGACTGAACAAGAAAATTTTCAACTCTTGCAAGAACACTTTGAGCATAAGGATAATCAAGCGCGCTTAGACAAAGAACACAATCAACAAAGGATGGATGCTACTAGGTGCATGGCTTATAGAGGGACATTTCATGAGCAACCTGAGACTAGTAATCATGAGCATAGACCTCTTTTTAACAATGGTAACAATGACAACAACACGCCACCAAGATCTCCTCCAAGAACCACTTTTGGTATGCCTTCTTCACCTCCTAGACCTCCTCCCTCTCAACATGAGGCAGAGGCTAATGATGAGATTTCTAGTGAGGATCTTATGAGATGTGAACAAGATGTGGATTTCCAACGAATGATGCATAAGCTTTTAGAGCGTAATGGCGATCAGTATTTTCAATATATGACTTCTAGAGGATACAAGCTTCCTCCCGGCTATGATGTCAGACAAATTGTCCAACAAAGAGTACCAACTGAATTGGAAGTCCTTCAAGAAGAATTACGTTGGACAAATCAAAGCCTTACCCAAATGGCATTAGAAAGAGAGCCTCCAAAGGTCTCTTTTGTAGAATCAATTTGTGCTCTTCCTTTTGATAAAGATCTATACATGGTCCCATTTCCTAAGGATATTGAGGTTCCTCAATATGACAAGTATGATGGAAATGGTGACCCTCATGACCATGTGCATCATTTTTATGCTCTTAGTATGGAATTTCTTCATGAAGACACATATCTTCTATGCTTATTCCCTCGAAGCTTAAGAGGCCAAGCTTTGGAATGGTTTGCGAAATTGACACCACCGCTTAAGACTTTTGATGAGTTAGCTCAGTGATTCACCCAGCAGTACTCTTACAACATCCAACAACCTGTCACTATGATAGATCTCGATAATCTAAGACAACATCAAGGTGAGCCATTTGCCACTTACTTACAACATTGGAGGTCATTGTATTCTTGATATCCTCGTCAGCTACCCGAAAGAGAAAAGATTGACATTTTCATCAACACACTTGTGCCTGAGCTATTTTATGATCTAAGGAAAAAACTGTTCTCCTCCTTCCATGACATGGTTGAAAGTGCATATTGGATTGAGGATGTAGCTATAAGAAAAGGGGATATTGTTATTAATAAAGATGCTAAAGGCAATGGAAAAGACAAGAACAAACCTTGGAATAAGAACAAGTATGTTGTTAATGATGGGGTTGTTCATGCTCCTAAAGTTAAAGAGCCCACTTTCAATCTCTCCAACGCTATCTATGCAGAAAAACAACAAGAAGCTAGCAACACTCACAATGCTCCTAAACCTCAATATGTAGATAAGCCTAAGAAGTCATTTTGGAAGCGAGTCTATACCAAGTTGGTAGAACCTTACGATGTGATCCTTAAGACTTTGGTTGACAATGGATATCTTACACTTCCTGATAAACCTGGTAACTGGGAGCCGATAAATAAGCCTGACTGGTGGAGAGAGGATCATTACTACCATTATCATAGAAACAAGGGACATCCAAAAGATAATTGTTTTAGGCTTAAGGATGATATTCAGGATCTTATTGAGAATGACATAATCTCCACTGATGGCTTAACTAAAAATTTTGATCACACAGCTTTCAAAGATCCTCTACCTGAGCATGATAAGGGGGAAACCTCTCAAACACATAAGAAGAATCATGATGAAAAGATCAATTACACGTATCCTTCTAATACACCTGTCATCAACATGGTAGAACCCGTAGAGAGCGTTCTAATGATGAGGTCTCAAGATGATAATAAAGCCAATCATGGTAAGCCAAAGTTGATCTTGCAAACACGTGATAGTTCATCTTCCCAAAGTGAGACACTGAATGCTGTTACTAGGGGGAAAGCCAAGATTGTCCTTAAAATTGCGCAAGATCCCAAGCAAGCTTTGCCTTCCAAACAAGTGGCTCCTTCAGCCACCCCTAGCTATGATCTTGTCCAACATTTGCAAAAGACACCAGCACAGATATCTATCCTTGAGTTGCTTCAGTTATCCTCTTCGCATAGAGAGATTCTTGATGAAGCTCTACGTACAACATGTGTTCCCAATGACATTGATCTAGATCAATTTCAGGCTATGGTCAACCACATTTCATCTCCGATATCTCTCTCTTTTTCTATAGAAGATGACATATCTATTGCTCACCCGCATAATCTAGCTTTACACATTGACGTTCTAGTCTACAATACCCGAGTCTACCAAGTCCTGATAGACAATGGTGCAGGGTTAAATATTGTTTCTTTCAATGTCATACAACAATTGGGTTTGTCAAAATTCACTGTGGATTCTAAAAAGAAGATTACTATAAAAGCTTACGATGAAGTGGAAAGATCTTCCAAAGGTCTTGTCACGCTGCCTGTCCGAGTGGGCCCTGTCACAAAAGATATTAGCTTCCAAGTATTGGACATTCCACTCGCATATAACATTCTTTTGGGTTGTCCTTGGATCCATGACATGCAGGCTGTTCCTTCCACTTATCATCAGTGCATCAAATTTCCATACAATGGCACTGAAATTGTGATTCCTGGAGACCATAGTATTGCTATTAATGCTCTTGCTACTACTGAAAAATTTGTTCCTCACAATGAACCTTCTGTTGATCCTAGTACATCTCTAGTTTCTATTGAGAAATCACTTAAGATGATGAGCCTTGGTATGGGTGAATATACGTTGGGTTCCTTTGCTTCTATACCTATTTCTCCTAGGTCATATGGGAGACCTTCTGATCACATGAAGCCTTCCACTTCTGCTATGGTGATCTTTAATACCTTTGTTCCTTCATCCATTCCTTTAGAAGCAAAAAGAGAAGAACAAGCTATTCAAGAGTGGATCTATAGAGAGGATTCTAGAAATACTCCCATGCTTAGTAATTCAGACATAGATACAGATGAGTCACCGCTACACACTATGGTTCAAATGGGAGATGATCTTCCCTCTACTTCACTTCTTTGGGGAGAAAAATGTATATCTACTGATGATATGGATGTTGATATGGTTCATTCTTGTAGTAACCATCCCGACGTGGTTGATGGGTCTTGTGTGGGGTTTGATGAGTTTGTTCCTCATATTGCCTTAGTGGACCACGCTGGTTCTTCTATGACAAGTTTAGATCTAGCTACTTTTGGAGCTTACCCTATAGGCTCCACCTCTCTTGTCACCAGAGATGATATCCCTCACATAAATGTTATTGAACCAGTCACTTCATTTCATCTCACATCAACACCTGTTACTTCTTCCACCAGCGAACTAGCCACAAAAAATATTGAATCAGAAATCAAACATCACATTCATCAAGTCACAAGAAAAGAGCAATGGTCAGATGGTGAAAACCACATTGTGGTGGTATCCGAACCTAAGAAAAGTAGAAATAAAAATCTGCTCAAAAGTACTGATTATCAAATAAAAGATGACAAGCTGATTCTCTACAAAAAAATGGTGCACTACTTCAAGCATGATCTCATATCTATTATACTTCAGCCCATTCTTAGAGCTGAGAACAAAGTTGCTAATGCCTTGGTTACTTCAACATCCATCTTACAAATGAAAAAGCATAAATTTCGCTTCAAGTTCCTGGTGGATGAATTACGCTATCCTGCTCACAAATCTTACAATCCTACCATCTTTTCATATCTTCCACCTCATATTCCTCTTGCAAATCCACCACGCCATTCCTTCTGCCATCCCTTACACTTTGCCTTTGTCTCTGGTGACTTGTATCGGAAGGGTCTAGATAGAACTCTCCTTAAGTGTCTAGAAATAGAGGAGTCAGAAAAAGTGCTAGCTGAAATCCATGATGGCATATGTGGATCACATTCTAACGATCCTTCGCTAGCTCAGACATTGCTTAGGGCTGGTTATTATTGGTCAAACTAGTTGAGACCTCCTATCATCATAGTTGCAGCATTTGGGCCTGGGGCCTATCAGTTCTCTACATCAAAGGAGGCATATTCTTGATGCCCATTTCTGTCTAGGGCATCCTTTGTACATATTTTATGATCCTAAAAAAATACCAAAAAAATTCATATATGATGCTAAAAAAATCCTAAAAAGCATAAAAAGTACTAAAAAATGAGCATCCTAGTGAAAACCTAGCAATAGGCGCTTTGATGTCTCACCAAAAAAATCAAAAAATTCAAAAAAATCCAAAAAATTGAAAAAGTGCCTTGGTGAAAACCTGGAAACAGGCTCCTTGGTAGCAAAAATACAAAAAAATTATCAAAAAGTCCTAAAAAATTGCAATAAATCTATCAAGTGGTAAAAACCTCGAAACAGGCACTACTTGAGACACTCTGCACCTATGTCTATCAGTCTTGCGTGGCGCTCATTCACTCCACTTCTCACTTTGCCTCTCCTAGCCTGGAATTGACTCTTGTCTTAGTCTGGGGGCATATGTTGTTTTAAGCTTATCTTGGGTCTCTTTGTGCATCTGGGTTTCTTAGGCATTTTGCAAATAGTGTTTTTCAACACCACCCCAACTATGTTTTTCAACACTACCCTAGCATCGAGTGTATCTCAACACTTATCAGTTATCCTACCCGCAGTCTAGATGATGCAATATTTCTCACTGGCAGATGTGATACTCAAAGTTTGACTCTATGATCTACACACACGCACTTGACTTGCTGATATTTGTTTGACTTTATTTCTTTGCATGCTGTCTATGATGATTTCTTTGCTAAGTGGTCTCTCCCTGAGAAGTTTTCGATGATGCATAGCTAGAAGATTGAGGGTATGAGAACATGTTTTATTGCTTTTTCTACTTGTGGGTATATTTTGTTGGTCCTAACTGTCATGAGCATTTATGCTAGTCTTACTTGCCACTATGGACCTACAAGGTATTATCCTTGACTATTTCACAAGTGCATGCTTATAGTCATCTTGACTTTCTTGTGTCTCGATGCAAGCATAATCTTGCTATATCAAACTTAGGTAATCTCACTACACTAGTCATCTTGACCTACATGTCTCTGATGCTTAGGTGGGATTCCCAAATTTCTATCTGATATAGATCATATTCAGATCCACATAGTTATGCTAGTGTGTATTGTATGATCTTGCGATGCTACCAATAATGCTCAATGATGAATATTAGATGTCTATTGGCTTTGTGACCTTGCAAGTAAACCACTTTTCATGTAGCTTGCATTCTTAAGTTCATGTTAGTTTAGTTTTGCATCTTACATATGGAGAGAGCTCTCCTTTATCTTTCATGGACTTGTTCATCAACTGCACTCACCTTTCGCTTCTTCCCAATCATGTCTTTCACTTCTTGTCTTTCATATCACATCATTTTCCTTTTATTTCAAGATCGAAACCGAAATCTAAGTTCACCTTGATCATCCAAATCACCTTTTCCCCCTCTTTCGCGCAGTTGGCTGACCTTTTAAGGCCTGATCCTTCGATCTTCACTAGGGCATTCTTCACCTCTTCATCTCCATCTCTTTCAAACTTCTAGTCTTTCATTCACTTTCACATCCCAAGTTCCAATCCCCCTCCGTGGTGTTTACGGGTTAAGGGATCGATAGGTTCGTGCCCCGTGTCCCATGTGTGGGGTATATCTTCACTGCTTGATGGTTATTCTATTCTCTTTCTTTGATTATGATTTCTAGTGATTTGATCATGCTGCTCTTGCTTCTGCCTTCCCTCTACCTGGATTTCACTTTCGATCCCAAGGGGGCAGACACATCATATATTATTGGTTATCTCTTTCCTAAGTGTTCAGTACTGTCGCTACTAGGCTGACCATGCAAGATTTTCTATCTCTCTGCACTTCATTCTTTGGAGTCAGATCACTATTTGCTTGCCTTCTTGGCTATCTCTTGCTTTCTTGGCTGATCTGAGTTGCTTTGTGATCCCAAATCGATCTCACATTTCAACTTCATTCTTTGACTACATGTGTTCCCAGATCGATCACACATTAGTCAAAGAGGGGCAAATGTATACACCTAAAAATGGTCACCTAGACTATTAGCCCCCTTTTGCTAAATCATAAATTGCTTATTCTTGATCAAATCCTAGTTCTATCATTTATTCGAATATTTTCTATGGGCTAACCATCTTATCCTAAGTCTTTATTTATTTAAAAGGAATATTTCCTCCCCTTTTAATAAATAAAAATCCCCCACTTTTCCTCTTATCCTAAGTTGCACAAATAAAGCATTATTCTTATTTTATAAAAAGGGAAAAAGCATTTTTTGTCTCATATGGACACAAAAGTCAACTCCTATTTTCCCATTGGAGGATATGTGTGCACATGGATTGCTCCTCTTTCAAGCTCCACCGTTGATTAAATCTTTTGCCTCTTAATCTCCATGGTCCATTTCTCCTCATTTCCTATAAAAGAAGAGCTCTCTTCTTCATTCTGGATCCCCAACTTTTTATGCTAATATTATGCTGCAGGTTTTCTAGGTACACTTTGGAGCTTTTGAAGATTTGGAGCATTCTTGCATTCTACATCTCATTCTTGCATTCTTAGCTTAGCTTCATACTTATGCTTTCTTAGATTAGCTTCATTTCTATGCTCTAGATTAGCTCACATAGATTAATTAGCTTGGGTTGTAACACTTGCATATTTCCTTTCATAGCTTAGCTTGCATTTCCATTTCTAGCATAGCATTGCATTGCATTTTCATTCTTGATTCTTGAGGATATTGGCATTCTTGCCCTTGTCTTCCTTGAATCTCCCATTGCATGGTTTACTAGCAAGGTTATAGGCTAAATAGCTCTAGCTGAGAGCATTCTTAAAAACCCTTGCACTCCATGCCTAGGGAGCTATGGATCGATTTGTGAGGGCTCATTCTTGAGTTTCCTTGCATGTAAGGATTCATAGAAGTGTGACACATTTATAGCACACACCCCTAACTGAGGCTACCTAGACAAGCTAGGAGCACTGCATCAAATATGCTCCAGTAGAATATTTGACAAATTGATGCAGAAGATTGTCACACTTTAGGGCTGGCCTAGAGTTGTGAAAAGAAGTAAAGACAAGGAATCAATCATAAGAAAGATGATAGAGGGAGAAACACTGAGCTGCATAGATATTATCTACATCTACTAGATGTAAGTTTTAGTTGCTGCTTTGGAATTTTTGACAAAGAGGGAGATGAACTGATATGATAACACATAACACTAAAAGGTAAGAGGGAGATGATAATACTGAAAGGTATGAGGGAGATGAACTGTTGAAGGATGATGAACTAAAATGAAGAATCAAGATAGAGGGAGATCTGAATACTTCTGACGGTCATAGAAGTGAGGCTTATAGGATTCTGAATCAGAATGAAGCTAAGGATATTATAAATAATTCTCTTATGAATAGATAAGTTTTTGGATTGGTTGGTAATCCATGTGTTATTCAAGTGATATCATATGGTGTTGCCATTAATGCCAAAGAGGGAGATTGTTAGAAACTACAATTGAAACAATTGTTGTATTGTCATTGATGTCAAACCTTAACTGGTAAGACTATTGCTACTTAGGAAAGCACTATATCTATTTGAGTGTTGCTAAGGAGCTAGGCAAGGTTGGTAAAAATAGCACCTAAGGAAAGGTTGAGTTATCTTGATACTACAAAGTGTACTTGACTATGTTGCACAATGATGAGACAATGTATTGTTTATCTTAGTAAGACTGAAGACTAAACTGGTAGGCTTAACTGAGAAAAGAATGGAAAAATCATGTTTAAGCCAAGTAATGTTAGTGTCAACTGAGTTAGTTTATGCCGAGAAAAATTATAGTTTGACCAAACAACAGTAAATTGTCGAGGAAGACAATGTAAGCCAAGGAAACATTTTTTAGTAATGACCGAGCTTTCTACATGAAGACCGAGTGGATGATCATAGTATTGATCGAGCATCAACAATTTTATATTTGAAGAGAATTTAATTTTGGAGCCGACATTGTTGAATTATTGGATTATGTAAAATGTGTTGACTTTATTTATTGATTGTTTGGAAGCATTAAATGAATTGTAAAACATTTTATTGTAAAATTTTAAGAGATTTGAGATGATTCTAGAAAAGGAGTCGAAGAACATGAAGTGGGTAGATTCAATGAATCTGACCTAACCCTAAGATCTACGAATGAGATTGAGTGGCAAAAGATGAGTTAACCTAATTGAGGAAAATATAAGGGTACCTTTGATATGCAAGTGCATGGGTGAACAAAGAATGCTGGAAGAGAAAAGTTTTATTGACTGTTTAAGCAGAAAAGGCTGAAGGAGAATTGTGGTGGTTGCTTGAAGAAAATTTTTGAGTAGATCAGAGATGGAGATGGAAAAGTTTCAAAGTCAATAAACTAGCATTAGTGTACAAAATTGGATCCAATATTTGCAAAGTGAGTTATATATTTTTCAGATAAATATTGCTGCTACTTTCTAACCATTGTAATAGTCAAAATCCTTTTAATTGAGGTTGACCTAACAGTCATATGTTAAATCCTTTGAACAAGGTTTCATTCTAATGGAGTGTATGTAAGTCCTATGACTAGGCTCACTTTTAACAGGTTGATTGAAATCCTTTAACTGGGTCACACCTGACAGTGTGTATTGTAACCTTTGATAGGGTTGGCTTTTTATCGAGCTCACTTCAGAAGAGTGAAAATAATAGTAGCATGTTACAAAGTGGTTTTTCCCAAATTGGGTTTCCACTATAAATCTTGGTGTTGATACTTGTGTGAATGTATTGGTTTGAACATTTTTGTGTTTTACAAGTTAAGTTACAGTTGGGTAGTGAACTACATTGTTGTATGTTTCTATTATTGAATCAGTGATGACCGAGTTTTTTTTGGTTATTGGATCTGATTTAAGGTTAAGTTTTTGAGATTGGTTTATACATCAGGACCTGGGAACAACTGATCCACCCTGTTGGTTCCCCTTCTCTTTCTACTTGTAGGTTTACACTATGATTGACAAACTAATGTCACTGACTCTATCACCACTCCAAATTCTGCAAGGAAAAGGGCCAATTAACAAAGATCAACAAGGATCCTCCTACACTTTGAGCCTAGATGCTCATGTGGGTGTACCCGTGATTCACTTCTTGAAAGTAATCACTAAATATTACTCATTTATATCCTTTACTAACTTATTTAAAGATTTTATCATTTATATTTGTGATTGATGATGATGAAATGCTTCTAGAGAATGGATCAGTGCCTTAACCTAGGGCATAGAGTCACTCAATAACATATATCAACTAAAAACCCTAACTCAAATACTCTTGAACTCAGAATAAGTACTTTGCCTATTATCCCTCTCACTCCCAAACCTAGTCATCAAATTCCTATTTCACCATGCATTCTCTGAAACTACCTTGAAGACTTTAATCCTGACTTTGTCAAGAACTCAAAGATAACTTCACAATATACTTTGTATACCATATATTAACTCACTTTGTGAAATTAACATATAAGAATCCAAGATGAAGACAAGAAGACAAACATAAATCTAAGATTGGAACTCAAGTGTATTCTCATTAAGATTTGCAGAATCAATACATTGCCAAAATAACAAAATACTAGGGAACAAACCCTAAATCTAGGTTCTCCTTATTCAATTTCTCAAAAGATCATCAATGCCTACAAAAATAAAAATAGTTAAAATATATACCACTAGTCATCTTGGAATCCCAAAAACTAGGATGCAACAAGCTACGGATGACTAGGGCATAATTAGGGTTTGTAATCACTCCACCAAATGGATTCAATTAGGAAATCAATGCAAGGATGGAAAAGTCAAGTGACCTCGGGAGATCAAATCCAAGAATGATCTTCATTTATAATAGTTCTTAGAGCAGTGTACCAAAGATCATGAATTCACTATGCTTATCAGTCTAATCATTCATCTGTAACATACCTCGAGCAACTACCTCATCAATTTTTTATGGTACAGACCCTCTACAATCAATCATCACACTCTCTGGTCCACACTGTGACAGTAGACAAGATCAAATCTATCAGATTCAACCACTCCAGCATTGAATACTAGTCCTTAGTTGTTGAAACCCTTAATAATTTTAAAATCTACAAGAAACAGTTACTTGAATGGTGTGAGATAGCTCATCAACAACCAGTATTCAAATCTAGATTATCTTTATATCATGACCTTCAGATCATCTCATTTTTCCTAGGCTCATAGCTTAACTCTTAATAGGAATCCTGGTTTACATTTTTCCCCAGTCGTGAGATCGCTAGACATTTTATTTAACCTTATTTATACTTAGTGATTCAGTGACTGTAGTCTCATAATCTCATGGTCATTTCTTTAACCACTACATTTTCTTGAGATCATGCAACTGAAGAAATTCTAAGTCGTGAGACAAAATTACTAACTACATCATCATCATGAGATTACCCGACTGCGATGAAAATGATTGTCACAAACCTTTTGACCTATCTAGAGATCACGTGACTAAGACTGCATCTCACAGTCACCAGTCAAAGGGAATATTCTATTATTGCTAGGAGATCACCTGACTGAAAGGAAAATCATAGTCACTAGATAGGAAGGAATATTCGGTCTGCATCCCGCGACCATGAGACTGAGCTCAGGAAACTTGGGCCCACCTGGATACATGAAACCTTATGATTTGTCTATCAATCCATGTCATCACTAAGTTGTATCCTTTTGAACACTTCACTACCACATGTCATACTCTGATTGATCCCACAACTGGCTATTCCACTTCATCTTTGACCTTGCCAAATTTGGAGACCTAGCGACAACACCTTTGCCTTAGTCACAAAACACATTTTCTTCTTTCCCTGATTTGGCGACGATAAGAAACCTTTAATTTTTTACATCTAGCGATCCAACGACTATAGTTTATTTTAGTCGTGGAAGAAAAATTTTCTTTGGATGATCATGCAACTAAGAAACTACCTGAGATACATATTTTTCATTATGAGATCTGGCGACTAGAGTCTCTAAATATCATGAACTTTATTAACTCTTTAAAAACATTCAGCGATCACCCAACTTGGAGATCTAATGAATATCAAGGAGTCTCCCAATCACTGAATCACTTTGACTTTTCAAATTCCCTTCTAAGATCTCGCAACCACTGTCGATCTTCTTCATTCCTTCATCCTATGGTTCACATTAAGTCGCGAGAGATTTTTTGACTTAACTATTTGATTCAGCGACCAAGAGATGACCACGTCACTGAATTGCTGGAGGTTTATCCCTTAACTACTAAAAACTTTTGATTCTGAGACCACACAGTTGCTAGATCACTGAATCAAAAACTTAACCACTGAGGAAAACATGATGTTAACCCTACTTAACCCAGCACTATCTGGAGACTTGGTGACAAAGAGTTTCACTGAATCTCATAACCTTTTCTTCAACTAGGGTTAAACCCTGAGAACACGTGACTGAGACAAATCTCCAAGTCATGGAAGGATTTCTTAACCTTGAGTTAGATTCAAAGACTAGATACCTCCTTTAGTCACTGAATCACCGAATACATTATAAACTCTAAGGACATTGACATTCTATCACATTGCTACCTAGCAACCAATACAAATCTAACACCTCAGCATCATCTAACTACATCTCCACTTGTACCATTCCTTATGATATGGGCATACCATCATGAGATTTAGTGACTATAGAGAAGATATAAGCCACTCATGAATTTTCTCAATGTCATTCTTAACTCTCGAGATCTAGCGACTAACTTCCGCATCTGGAGATCTGGCGACGAGAGAGAAAAGTTGATCGCCCGACAAGTCACTCAAGGATAAAGAATATTTTGAAAGCATTGAGAGACCTCGCCACTAAAGGAATTAGAGAATCACCAGACTGAAAGGAATATGCCTTTTTATCCAGAGACTGAGTGATTAAGATCATACTCATCCTTTAAAACTTTTATCTCGCGAACCAGCAACTAAAGGAAAATCACTAAGTCTCGGGAAGATATGGAATATTCTTTAAAACATAAAGATATTGTGTGACTAAGGCATTTCTCATAGTTAGAGGATAAAAGAGAATATGTTGCTATAATCAGGAGATTAAGTGACTAACTGGGAGGAAAATGTGCACATGCTTTTAAGAAGACTTAAGTGGCCCAAAAAAGTAACTAAGGAATAGAACATGGCTAGGATCATTTGGGGTTTTTCCCTGTAACAGCTAGAAATTTGAATTAAAAACCTAGGGTTTAAGGCCAAAGATAGAGAAAAATATGAAGAGACTAGGGAAAATTCATACAGGTGCCAATAGTGGCTCTATCTAGGGATACATGCCTCTTGCAGGGATGGCAAGAAATCAGGATTTCTGGTTAAAGCAGACCACCTACTGGATGAAACTGAACAAAAGAGAGCACAGGGTAAAACCCTACACACTAGCCAAGAGAAAACTAGACAAAAAGAAACACACTACTATATACAAACCTAACTACTATTCATGGAGAGAAAAATACCTTCAATTGAAGTATTTTTACAAGAACTATCCATGAACTGGCAATTCTTGAATATCACTATTTAGTTCTTTGACAATATAAGAATCCTGTCCCCATCTTTCATGAATCAAATATGGTCCTAGCCAAACTGGATCAAATTTTCCATGTTTCCCTTTATCTTCCCATCTAGCATTCCAGATTAATACCAAGTCATCAGGTTCAAACTTCCTTTCAACAGTCTTTTTGTCATACAAATTTTTAACCTACAATTGTAACTTGGCATTTTTTGAAGCTGATTCTCTTCTAGTTTCATCCAGCCTAATGAGATCTTCAATTCTCAATTGCATTTCATCATCTATATCATCATCATATAATTGAACAAACTTATACATTTCCAATGAGTTTTTTTGAGGCATTCTTGCATGTATCCCATACACTAGGTCAAACGGTGCACAACCAATTGCCTTCTTCACAGTTACCCTGTCAGCCCATACAACTAATGGTAACTTTTAATTCCATGCCCTTTTATTCTTATCAAGAATCCTCTTAAGGATTTTAATCAAACTTTTGTTGGTAGATTCTTCTTGTCCATTTCCCTGTGGATGATAAGGTGAGGAGTATGACATATGAATTCCTAGACCTTCATAGAAATCCTTGTACTCAGCAGACCTAAAGCACATTTCATTATCACTGACTATCCTTTTAGGACAACCAAACCTTGTAACAATACTATTCAATAAGAAATCAGTTAACACCTTACTAGTTGCATTCCTTGTAAGAATAGCCTCTACCCATTTTGTAAAATAATCAGTGGCAACTAAGATCCAAGAGTGTCTCCCACTAGACTTGTTTGGGATTTCTCCTATAAAATCCATTCCTCATTTTTGGAATGGAGCTTTCACTTCAACTGGCCTCAAAGGTACATTTCTAAAAAAATTGAGCTTACCAGAGAATCTTTGACAAGCATCACACTTTCTTACCAGTTGCTCTGCATCTTTGAAGATTGTGGGCCACCAGAATCCCATTCTCAAGACCTTTTGAGTAGTAGTTCTACCCATATAATGTCCTCCACAAACTCCCTCATGCATTTTTTTCAACAACGTATCAGCTTGATTTTCATCAACACATTTCAAAAGTATGCAATCTAAATTTTTTCTATATAATTTTCATTTTATAATAACATACTTGATGGCTTCTAACTTCAATGTTCTTTTCTTATTGTCATCCATCCCTACTAGACACCTCATGTTTCTTAAGTAAAAGATAATATCTTGATACCAGATACAATCATCCATATCACAAGTATAATCAATCTCAATCTGGTTTATCTGATTTGCATCAAGATTAGATTGAGCCATCAGTTTTGCTAATCCTTGTCCTCTAACCAATTTGGTAATCTGGATGTCAATATTAAATTCTTGAATTCTATTTATCCATCTGCATCTCCTTCTAGACACCTCTTGCTGTGAAAAAATATCTTTTACTGCAGCACTTGGTACAAAAGCAATCACAATTGCTCCTATCAGATAGCATCTAAAAGCCTTGATAGCCTTCACCAGTACATATGCTTTTTTTTCATTGATATCATATTTCAGTTCAGCAGCCTACAAAGATTTACTAAAAATGCAATAGGCTACTCATAACCCTCATTATTCTTCTACAGCAAGACTGCAACAACAGTATGAAAAGATGCAAAAGAAAAGATGTGCATTAGGATATTGTAATCAAGTGCCTTAAGCACAAGTGCATCTTGGATAGCCTGCTTGATATAATTGAAAGCTTCATCAGGCTCACCCTCCCATTTGATAACAGATCCTTTCTTCAACATCTTGGATATTGGCCTAGTAACCTCAGCAAAATTTGTCACAAATCTCCTCAAGAAATTTACCTGGCCAAAGAAAGATTGAATTCCCTTAACATTTTTTGGCTTATAAATTTTTTCAAAAGCTGCCACCCTTTCTGGATCAATTCTTACTCCTTGTTTCCCAACTAGGTGGCCTAGCAACTTGCCTTCAGTCACACCAAATGCACATTTCCTTGGATTTAATGAAATGCCATATTCCAAAGCTTTCACAAATATTTTCTCCAAATGAAAGTAGTGATCCTCTTCCCTCTTGGAATATGCAGTTAAATCATCCCGATAAACAACAAGGAAATCATCTATAAAATTTTAAAAGGCAACATCCATTGCCCTTTGAAAATTTGCACCAACATTTGTAAGACCAAAAGGCATCCTCACATAGACATAAGTCCCCCAAGGTGTAGTAAAAGTTGTCTTAAATTGTTCTGATTCTTTTACAATTACCTGATTATAGCCAGAAAAACCATCCATCATAGACATCAAATCAGACCCAGTCACTCTTTGCAACATAGCTTCCATATTAGGCAAGTAGTAGTTATCCTTTAGAGAAGAGACATTTAGATTCCTGAAATCCACACATAGTCTGATGTCTCCATTCTTCTTCCTAACAGGAACCAAATTTGATACCCAAGAAGAATGCCTAAAAGGTTTTATAATTCCAGCATCTCTCAGCTTTATTAATTCTTCTTGCATTTTAGGTGCTAAGGTAGGATTTATAGGCCTTCGTTTTTGCCTAAAGGGTTTTGCATCTTCTTTCAAAGGAATAATATGCTGGAACAAATCTTCTCTATAAACCTTTAGGTCATCATATGACCATGCAAAAACATCCCTAAATTTTCTTAATAACTCAATCAAGGACTTCCTTACCTTGTGAGACATTTCTCTACCAATGTAGACCTTCTTAGGTGCTTCTTAGATTTATTTCTTCTAAATTCATTTGTTCTTCCCTTTTAGTACCTATCTAAACTCTGTCCTAATTATCAAATACATTTTCTAGAACAACAAGTCCCTTGGGAACCTTGTTAGTTTTAAGTTGCAGGACTTCATTACCAAGGACAACTTCTTTTCCTTCTGCAATCTCAACCAAGGTTGAGCAATCTAACTCATGACCATGATATTGGTCTTCACAGTTCATAAATCTCAAGATATCTTGGTTATCTTCAAAAACTTGCTAGTTCTCAACATTATCAGGTATACTAGGCCTAGTCTAAATTTCAACTTTAGAGAGGCCAGCAAAAGCAATTTCGTGAGGATTGATTGCTATGTTGGCTAAAAAATCAGCCATCTTGTTATTACTTCTATCCTTCCATACAATATTGAAGGCATCAAAATGCTCAATCATATCCCACACAACATTTCTATATTATTTCAACCTCTTGTTCTTTGAAGCATACACTGATCTTATTTGGGACACCACTAACTCAAAATCCCCAATAACTTTTATACATTTAATTGTGTGCTTGTGTGCCAACCTCAATCCTAGCAATAATGCTTCATAATCTGCTATATTATTGGTACAAAAGAAACTCAATGTGAAAGAAAATTTGTAGGTGCTCCCACAAGGAGATATGAGTATAATACCTACTCCTGCTCCATCTTTGTAGCTAGCACCATCAAAGTACCTCACCCACAAATTGACCTTCACAGATTTAGAACCTACCTCTTCAGCAATAGAGGGAAATATAGTCTCCTTCTCAAGAATAGGGACCTCATCTCTAAAAGCATTGACATCAGTATCTACAAAGCATGTGACCTCATTATCAATATTATTTCCAATCATATAGGTTACCCTTGGTTCCCTATCAATCCTAATTGACTGACCATCAAACTTGAAAGTTGCAAAAGACAAATCACACTACAAACTTCCACCCCTGGCAGCACTCCATTTTCTAGATAATAGCATCCCATAATGAGGTGGAATGGCTACCACCAAAGAACTCATAGTCTGTTCTTTCTCTGGATAGGCTGCCAATCTGTATGGCATTGCATTTATAGTCCCAATGACTAGTACTTCTCTCTGATCCATTGTACAACATCTACCCTGGACTGTATCAACTTTGAGGCCCAACTTTTCCATAATTTTGAAAGGCATGATAGTATTGGAAGAACCTAAATCAATCATACAATTTCTTAATTTCATTCCATTCACAATGATACTCAGAAAGAATGGGTCTATGTTTTCAAGGCTAGCATTGACAGAGTTGTCCAAGTATATAGGTGGTATGTGAGATACCAATCCCTGAACCTCCACTTCTTTCAAAACTTTATCCTAAGGTTCATCGCATGCAACACCATTATCATGGACATTATCTACCCATGCAAGAGCCATATCCTTATGCTCAGGGATCTTCAATAATTCTAACAAAGGAACCTTGACAGTTATCTGAGATAACATAGCCAACATATCAACAGGGACAGAGGGAGGAAACTCAATCTACACTGCCCTAGTGTCCTTTTGTTTATCTAATACATTAGTTGTAGCTATGATTTTTATTTTTTCAGCTTTAGCCATTGTGCTAACTGGCTTTTCCACCTCATTCTGATGATTTTTGTCTCAAACAGTAGAAATCTTTTCATCTTCAACTCCCTTAGGTTCCCACTTCTTACCTTTCACATTTTTGAACCTTACTAAATGACCACCCTTTGATCCATTTCCACTAGACTCCCTAGAATTGGTGTTCTTTATAAACATCCTTGTAGCCTTTCCAGTAGTGTCCCTTGCTATCATATTTCTAGTTTGCACTTGGGCTACCATTTCTGTAGTAATCCTATCAATTTCTTCCTTTGAAGGTCTTCTCAAATTTACTGTTCCTAAGGAGGAGTTCATGTTACATATCTTTTCATCAATGTCATCATTATCAGAAAAGACCTCCTGATGAAAAAGTGCCCTATTGTGTCTTTTCAAACACACATCTTCTTCTTCATCAATATTAGAATCATCTTCATATCCCAAATATGAAGTTGTCATATTGCACCCAATGTCATCATGAGTTTCCTCTTGATCTAGCTCTTCAGTACTATCATTTTGGTATGCTAACATGGATTGCGCAACTACACAATGCTCTACAAAATGAGGGGATTGACATGCCATACACCATGGTGTATCCTCTATGACATTTATAGAAGCCTTTTGTAAAGGATCAGGAATAGACCTATCATTGTTTCCTCTTGTAGTAGGGATAATAGGCTTGCCATCCTTCCATTGGGTATTATAGGGGTAATTTTGCAGTCTATTCTGCCTATTGAAATTATTGTTGAATTGAGGCTTTTCATTAGTAGGAACATTATTATTCCTATCAGCAAGTGCTTTAAATTCTTTCAATGCATTCAACACCTTATCCAACTTGTCTTCCTCTTGCTTCTTATTTCCAACATTCCTTTCATTATCCCTTTTATATTTTTTATCCCCAAACAACTTAGGATCATCTCTTTTTCCACCCAATTTCCCTAAAATTTTCATATTATTTTCAATGTTGACAGCAATCCTAAAATCATCTCTGAGAGTTCTTGGTTCTTTGTCTCTCAACAAATATCCCATCTTTCCATCAAAGGCATTGAAGCATGTGGTCAAACAAACATTATCATCTAACCTCATAACTTGAAACAATTTATGCATACCTTTCTGAAATCTCAGGTTGAACTCAGCTACAGAAACATTCTGATTTTTTCTTATAGTGTTGAACTCATTCAACATGAAACTAGCATTAGGCCTATCACCATATTGTTCCTTGAAACATTTCTCAAAAGAATCCCAAGTGTCAATACATTGGTCAGGGAGTCTCTTGAACAAATCTCTAGCATCCTCCACCAAAGATTGAATAAATAATTTCATGACTACATCCTCATGTTCCACCTCATAATCATTTAGCATATAAACAAATAACCTAAGATGTTCCTCACAACTAATGGCATTGTTACCAGCAAAATTAGGTACCTTATCTCTTATATCAGTTGGAAAAGAATTTGGGTAGCCAGGTATTCCATCAAAACTAATTTGCCTATAGCCTTCTAATTGCATAGGTCTTCTTTGAAAACTTGAACTAATGTTCCCTTTAGGGTTAATGTTTACATTTACATTTCCATCTACTTGTACATTTGACTTTTGTTTAGGGTCAATATTTATCTTGGCAGATGAAGAAGGAACTGGATTACTAGTAGTAGCATTAACAAGTGAAACAACATTAAAACTTGTAGATGGCATACCTATTTCAATAATGGATGGTATAAGAGTATTTGCAGATGAGGCCCTCAAGAATTGGATCTTTCTTCTTTTTTCTACAATGGAAGCTTCAATTTCAACTCTTTATAGTTCTCTTGCCAGGTCATCATCCTCTTTTCTTCTTCTTTCCATCTTTGTATCCTTATTTGAAATGGGTGGTGGGACCTTTGGTATTGCCACTGGCTTGCTTATTCGGAGTCCCACCATCTTTTTCTTTCCTTTCTCTCCAATAGAAATAGCATGTCTAGTAATCTCATGCCCATATTTATCCTTAGGCAGAGAAGTGTAACTCTGAACCTATCTAATCACAGGGCCCTCTTTATCAAATTCATGGTCTTGCAGCAAATGTTCCTGCTCACTTCTTAAAGCATCAAGATCACCAAAAACATCATGCTGCAAAGTCTTAGGAGTAGAAGAAAGCATCTTGTTTCTCTCCTTCAGCTCATTAATCTTTCTAAGAAGAGATTCCCTTTCTATCAAAGCATTCACTTTCTCAGCCTCTCTTTCTTTTTGCAACCTTTTGTGTATGGCATCATGTTCTGCCAACTGTAACCTCAATGCACTCAAGTCATTTGGCTCTATCATGACATCCTCATAACTTGATGAAACATCCATATCAATAGGGTTTTGATACGGGAAATGGACCCATCTTGGTCCCATGGGTTGCCTTCTGAACATATCCTCGTTAGGATCAAAATTTGGTCAAAAACCCATGTCCCTAGCTTGTACATTCTGTCCTGCAAGTAATGAACCTTTATCTTAAAATATTGCCTCTGGGGTATCATAAAAAATTTCTTCAGAGCAGCCACTATCTGATTTAGAACTTTTGTATTGTGAATCCTCCTCATTAGAAGATGCATTTGGTGCTCTATTTCTAACTTCATTTTTCTCTTTCATGGGAGCACTAGTAGATTCTCCATTTCTCCTGATCCAACTTTTCTCTTCTGATCTAGGTAACTATTCCAGAGTAACCTCCAGATGCTTCTTGACAAAAGACCTAGTATTCCTTCTTTTGTCCATGGTCTGCAATCTATAACACTAGTTCTAACCCTTTGAGTCACCACCCACCAAATATGGGAAATCTTTCAATTTTTTCAATAAAACAATTAAGTACAATAGGAGAAACACAAGAGTCCACTAATAACTTTTATCTTTAGACTCTCTCCAGCAGAGTCACCATTTTGTTGGTGACTTGGATGGGCAAACTTATCTGAAACTTGATTTAGAAATGAAACACTAGAGATTTTGATTTCTTTAACAAGATTTCTCTATCTAATCCCTAGAAGAGTCACCATTTTGTTGGTTCCCCTTCTATTTCTACTTGCAGGTTTACACTATGATTGACAAACTGATGTCGTTGACTCTATCACCACTCCAAAGTCTACAAGAAAAAGGGCCAATTAACAAAGATAAAAAATGATCCTCCTACACTTTGAGCCTAGATGCTCAGGTGGGTGTACCCATGATTCACTTCTTGAAAGGAATCACTGAATATTATTCAATTATATCGTTTACTAACTGATTTAAAGATTTTATCATTTATATTTGTGATTGATGATGATGAAATGCTTCTAGAGAATGGATCAATGCCTTAACCTAGGGCATAGATTCACTCAATAACATATATCAACTGAAAACCCTAACTCAAATACTCTTGAACTTAGAATAAGTGCTTTGCCTATTATCCCTTTCACTCCCAAACCTAGTCATCAAATTCCTATTTCACCATGCATTCTCTGAAACTACCTTGAAGACTTTGAGAGATTAGGTCCAAGAATGATCTTCATTTATAATAGTTCTCAAAGCAATGTACCAAAGATCATGAATTCACTATGCTTATCAGTCTGATCATTCATCTGCAACATACCTCGAGCAACTACCTCATCAATTTTTTATGGTACAGACCCTCTGCAATCAATCATCACACTCTCTAGTCCACATTGTCACAGTAGACAAGATCAAATCTATCAGATTTAGTCACTCTAGCATTGAATACCAGTCCTTAGTCATTGAAACCCTTAATAATTTTCAAATCTAGAAGAAATAGTTACTTGAATGGTGTGAGATAGCTCATCAACGGCTAGTATTCAAATCTAGATTATCTTTATATCACAACTGTCAAATCATCTCATTTTTCCTGGGCTTATAGCTTAACTCTTAATAGGAATCCTAGTTTACATTTTGCCCCAGTCATGAGATCGCTAGACATTTTATTTAACCTTAGTTATACTTAGCGATTCAGTAACTGTAGTCTCATAATCTCACGTTCATTTCTTTAACCACTACATTTTCCTGAGATCATGCGACTGAAGAAATTCTAAGTCATGAGACAAAATTACTAACTACATCATCATCATGAGATTACCCAACTGTGGTGAAAATGATTGTCACAAACCTTTTGACCTATCTAGAGATCACGTGACTAAGACCACATCTCATAGTCACCAGTCAAAAGGAATATTCTATATCGCTAGGAGATCACCCCACTAAAAGGAAAATCATAGTCGCTAGATAGGAAGGAATATTTGGTCTCCATCCCGTGACCATGAGATTGAGCTCAGGAAACTTGGGCCCACCTGGATACATGGCACCTTATGATATGTCTATCAATCCATGTCATCGCTAAGCTATATCCTTTTGAACACCTCACTACCATGTGTCATACTATGATTGATCCCACAACTGGCTATTCCACTTCATCTTTGACCTTTGCTAAATCTGGAGACCTAATGACAACACCTTTGCCTCAGTCGCAAAACACATTTTCTTCTTTCCCCGATCTGGTGATGACAAGAAACCTTTAATTTTTTACATCTAGCGATCCAGTGACTATAGTTTATTTCATTCATGGAAGAAAATTTTTCTTTGCATGATCACACGACTGAGTAGCTACCTGAGATACATATTTTTCATTATGAGATCTAGTGACTACAGTCTCTGAATCTCGTGAACTTTATTAACTCTTTAAAAACATTCAGTGATCACCCAACTTGGAGATCTAGTGACTATCAAGGAGTCTCCTAATCGCTGAATCACTTTGACTTTTCAAATTTCCTTCTGAGATCTCACGACCACCATTGATCTTCTTCATTCATTCATCCTATGGTTCACATTAAGTTGTGAGAGATTTTTTGACTTAACTATTTGATTCAGCAACCAAGAGATGACCATGTCACTGAATCGCTGGAGGTACCACATAGTCGCTAGATCGCTGAATCAAAAACTTAACCACCAAGGCAAACATGATGTTAACCCTACTTAACCCAACACTATTTGGAGACTTGGTGACAAAGAGTTTCACTAAATCTCATAACCTTTTCTTCAACTAGGGTTAAACCTTGAGAACATGTGACTGAGCCAAATCTCCAAGTCACAAAAGGATTTATTATCCATGAGTTAGATTCAGAGACTAGATACCTCCTTTAGTCATTGAATCACCAAATACATTATAAACTTTGAGCACGCTGACATTCTACCACATCGCTGCCTGGCAACCAATACAAATCTGACACCTCAGCATCATCTGACTACATCTCCACTTGTATCATTCCTTATAATATGGGCCTACCATCATGAGATTTAGCAATTATAGAGAAGATATAAGCCTCTTCTGGAGTCACTGAATGTCATTCTTAACTACCAAAATTTGGCGACTAACAGCCACATCTGGAGATCTAGCGATGAGAGAGAAAATTTGACCGATAGGCAAGTCACTCAAGGATAAAGAATATTCTGAAAGAATTGAGATACCTTGCGATTAAAGGAATTAGAGAATTGCCAAACTGAAAGGAATATGCCTTTTTCATCTAGAGACTGAGCGATTAAGATCATACCCTTCCTTTAAAACTTTTATCTCATGAACCAGTGACTAAAGGCAAATCGCTAAGTCTCAGGAAGATATGGAATATTCTTTAAAATAGAAAGATATTGCGTGACTAAGGCATTTCTCATAGTCGCAGGATAAAAGAGAATATGCTGCTATAATCGAGAGATTAAGCAACTAACCAGGAGGAAAAAGTGCACATGCTTTTAAGAAGAATTAAGTGGCCCAAAAAAGTAACTAAGGAATAGAACGTGGCTAGGATCATTTAGGGTTTTTCCCTTTAACAGCTAGAAATTGTAATTAAAAACCTAGGGTTTAAGGCCAGAGATAGAGAAAAATATACAGAGACTGGGGAAAATTCATACAAGTACCAACACACCCCCCCTCTTTGTTGTTCTAAATCATATTAACAAGAATATACTATGGAACTAGTCCTATCTCTAACATCTCTGCCCATCTCACCTAAATATTATGGACAATCTTTGAAATAGCCAAAACCAGAATCTAAAGAACCTCAAGTTATCTATAATGGAAATTTTTTTCTAAAACAAGTGTCCAAACAAGAATTTGAAGAAGATGAAGTTGTGCTTGCATGACTATACAAAGATGAGTCTCAATCCAAAATTGTTCAAGCATGTGACTCTAAAACACTGAAAATTCCTTCCAAGTCATATGGGCTAGGGGATAAATTGATAGCTAAAATGGGATATCCTGGTAAAGGACCTCTAGGAGTATGAGACAAAGGTCTCATGGAACCCATTGTACATGTGGGTTGACCAAACAAAGATACTATAGGCTTGGGCTATAGAAAGAAACCTTTTTATCTCAAGAGTAGCTCCTCTCATGTGATAGAATAGATCAAACTGGAAGAGACCAACAACGAAGAAGAAGATAACAAAAAATCAGACAGTGATGATTCAGATAGCTCTGAACTTATTCCCTATGAACACTTATCTCAAGAAATCCTAGATCTTCTCAAAGCTGAAGACGAGCCAACAAAAAGAATCAATGTAGTAGAAACACAAAACCTACTATGGAACAAAAGAAAGTTGCACCACAAGAACCAATTCATCTTGAAGAAAACCAAACAGACAAGGAGGAAAGTGGTAGCTATTCTGAAATAGATTCCCATGAGTATGAATTCAAATCAGACTCGGAAGGAAATCCTACTTGGGGAATTCACCCTGACTTTATACATGTTCTTAGATTTCCTAGAGGTCCAGAATCAGAAGATGAATCCAATGACTATGAATGGGGAGTCATTCCAGAAGAAGATGAACTCATCACAAAGAAACATGTTGATGTCATTCACCAATATGCGCTTATGCCCAATGTAAGTCTAGAGAAAAATGATGAACTTAATGAGTTTGATCCACCTATTCCCAAAGTGGACTCCCATAATGACGTTGTGACTCTTAATGAATGGAACATCTCGAGTAGTAGTATCACCTTTGATTTCATGAGTTAGATCATTGTCAATGATCCCAATACCATGTGCATTAACATGATTAGCCAATCCCTTCCTGAGCTTACTATCCAATATCCAGAGCTTATAGACCAAATATCCAAAAATTCAAACCAAGATATCTATACCTTCAAATCAGATTATGCCCTTGCTTGCTACCTCAATGCCATTGAGCCTATGAAGACTTCCATCAATGAACCTAGTGTTAGCATGATGGAGTCAGATATCAAATATCTCAGTCAAAAGAACAAAAATAAAAAGAAAAGGAGTTCTAAGGGTGAAAACCACTTTGTGGCAATCTCAGAATCTAAAATAGTAAAAAAAAAAGACGTATCCAAAGGTGAAAACCTCTCTGAGGCGCCTAAGGATGAGATATTTGATGTCCTTCTGAGTCATTTATAGGATAGATCTCTAGTATTGATAGAACCAACTCAATCTATCAACTTGGGTACAACAGCGGAACCACAACTGATTCATGTCGCACAATCCCTATCAGAGGAAGAAAAAACAAGCATTCACAACTTTCCTAACAAAGAAGAAGATCAATTTTTCATGGAAGTATTTAGATATGCCAGGGTTAGATCCAAATCAAATAATGCATCATCTCTCTATAGCTCCACGAGTGAAACCAGTCAAACAAAAATTACACAAGATGCATCCACATGTGGCACTTCTTGTAAAAGTTGAACTAGAAAAATTGTTAAAAGTCAGATTTATCCAAGTGATAGACTATGCTGAGTGGATTTGAAATATAGTCCATGTTTCCAAACCAGATAAATCAATAAGAGTATGCACAGATTTTAGAGATGTGAACAAAGCATGCCCTAAGGATGATTTTATGCTTCCAAACATCGATATGATAGTGGACATTACTGCGAGCTTTGAGATGTATTCTTTAATGGATGTTTTTTCTAGATATAACCAAACCAAAATTGCTCTAGAGGATTAGGAGAAAACTACTTTCACATGTGCATGGGGTACCTTTTATTGGAATGTCATGTTGTTTGGCCTTAAGAATGTTGGTGCTACATATCAAAGAGCCATGACATCTATCTTTCATGACATGATGCATCGAACTATGGAGGATTATGTTGATGATACTTTAGCTAAGTCTATGATAAGATCCAAAAATTTGAATGACTTAAGCAAAATATTGGATAGAATGGAGAAGTTTAGTCTTAGAATGAACCCTAAAAAGTGTGCTTTTGGCGTCACTTTAGGAAAGCTCCTAGGTTACAATGTTTCAAAGAAAGGTATTGAAGTAGACCCTGCTAAAGTCAAAGCTATAATAGAGATGCAACCTCCTAAGAATATCAATCAAATGAGAACCCTACAAGGGAGAGTGCAATCAATTAGGCATTTCATATCTCAACTAGCAGACATATCACACCCTTTAACAAAGACATTACATAAAGGTGTGACTTTTGCATGGAACGAGGAATGTGAAAAGAATTTTAATCGTATCAAGAAATTCCTATCAAATCCTCCTATTTTGATGCCTCCTATTCAATGAAAGCCATTGATCCTATATGTCTCTGCCACCGATACATCACCAAGGGCATTACTAGCACAACATGATGAGAATAACAAGGATAGAGCTATCTATTATATCAGCAAAACATTGGTAGCTTATGAGAAGAACTATTCCATGATTGAGAAAGCATGTTTAGCTGTGATCTTTGCATCACAAAAAATGAGACATTACATGTTAGCTCATACAACACAATTGGTAGCTAAAATCGATCCACGAAATTACCTACTAAGAAAAGCTGCCCTCACAGGTAGATTAGCTAAATGGGTGATGATATTGAGTGAGTTTGACATAGAATATGTTGAAAGGAAAGCTATTTAAGGACAAGTCATTGCAGATCAACTGGCTAAAGCACCATTGTTTGATGATACACAATTATAGATGGAATTTCCTGATTCATCCATCATGCCCATCTCTTTTAGGACTTGGAAACTTTTCTTTGATGGATCTTACACACATAATAGATCTAGAGTAGGAATATTGTTCATAACACCGCAAGGTTACTCAATACCTAAAGCATTCAGAATCAAGTTTCCTTGCACAAATAATATTACTGAATATGAAGCTCTACTTAATGGCATGAAGATAGAAATTGAGTGGCAAGTGACAGAATTACACATTCATGGAGACTCACAGCTTGTAATACACCAATTCAATGATGTGTACCAAAAAAAAGATGAGAAACTTGTTCCACACAAACGCATGGTAGATGATCTAAAGAAATATTTCATATCTATCACATTTGAGAAAATTCCTAGAATGGAGAACAAGGCTGCTGATGCTATAGAAACATTATCATCACTACTACAGCAGCTTGAATATGAGCTACTTTATGAGTTCCTGGTGGAAACACTATCATTCCTTGCATATGATTCCCCAAAAACCTGCATGATCTACACTATTGTTGGTCATGATTCCTCTAGATATAAAAATATTTTCTCCTACCTTCAAGACCAAATCATTCCCGAATCCTTTAACTGGTATAAGAAATGAAACCTTATCCAAAACACAACCTGATATGTTATCATTAGCAATGATCTATACAAACGGACTCTAGATGGAACTCTTCTTAGGTGTTTAGAATGTCACGAGTCTCAACACACATTAGAAGAAGTCCATGATGGAATATGTGGATCACAATCAAATGGTTTAACACTAGCTTGAAAACTTATTAGGGCTGGGTACTATTGGCCTGACATGGAAAAAAGTCTATCAAGTATGAAAATAATTGTCAAAAGTGAAAATTCCATGGAAACTTGATTCATGCACCAAGGACAGATCTTATTCCATTTACTACACAATGGCCTTTTCAACAATGGGCCTTTGATCTAATACATGCCATTTATCCACATTCTTCTAATGGACATACCCATATCATTACAGCTACAGACTATTTTTAAAAATGGGTAGAAGCAGTCCCTTTGACTCAAGCAACTGGAAAGCAAATATCAATGTTCATCCTGAACTACATCATATGTCGGTATGGAATCCCACATTCTATAGTCACAAATAATGGTGGATAATTCAAGAATAGAGACTTAGATGATCTATGTGCCAAATTCAAGATTACACAACATTGGTCATCAATCTACTATCCTCAAGGGAATGGACAAGCAGAGGCTTCAAACAAGAATCTATTGAAAATCTTACATCGCATGGTTAATAAAATAGGAAGAGATTGGCATCTCATGATCAATCTAGCTCTCTAGGCCTACAGAACAAGTATCAGAATGCCCACTAGGGCTACACTAATTTCTTTAGTCTATGGGTCTGAAGCGGTACTACCTATTGAGGTTGAAATCCCATCACTAAGAATCAGAATGCGTGGTCTAGTAACTGATGATGACTACAAAGTGTCTAGGTTGCAAGAACTTGAACTACTAGATGAGCGCAGACAAGCAGCGTATGATCATCTCAGAGTATATCAGAAGAGAATGTCTAGAGGCTACAACAATAAAGTCAAACACAAAGAATTTTAGGTTGGTGATGTAGTCTTGAGAGAGAATCCTAAAAATCAATCACATAGAGAATGCAAGCGGAAGTTTGAACCCAATTGGCTAGGTCCCTTTATTATCACTACTACTTTTGGCTTTGGAGCCTATCAACTCTCAATGATTGAAGGAGAATAGCTCTGAGAACCAATCAATGTTTTCTATCTGAAAAAATTCTACACCTAAGGCATTCAGTCTATGGTAAAATGTCCTGAAAAAATTAGAAAAATTAGAAAAAGTCTTAGAAAAATGAACATCTTGGTGAAAACCTAGCAATAGGCACCTTGATGTATTACAAAAAAATCAAAAGTACAAAAAAAATTTTTAAAATGAAAAATACAAAAAAATGACAAAAAGAAAAAGTGCCTTGCTGAAAACCTGGAAATAGGCGCCTTGGTAGCAAAAATAAGAATCTCTGCCAAGATGGTGAAAACCTAGAAAATGGGCACCACTTGTTCAAAATGCTCCATCTATCAACAAAATCTTGGTCTTTCCCAACTTTCAGTCTGCTTTAGTCTGTATATATCCTTGTTTCAATAAAGTTGATATGTACACCAATCAACAAATGCGTCTATATCCTATCAATGTTTCAAACTTGGGGGTAATCAAAGTCATATCCTACAGTCCTTAGTATCTCATATGTGTCATATCTAGTTAGGGTCCTTTGAAGCTACATCTGAGTCAGTCAGTCAGTCTCCTTTCTAGAAAGGATTTTTCATCTACAACAACACAAACAAACATCAACACGAATGAAAATAATCTTTGTTGCGTGCTTTAATCTTCTTTGTATGCTTACTGATTCACATTGAGATTTTTGCATATTGTGTCCTTTAGAGCTCTTCGATGATGTCCTTTACAGGATTTAGAGAGTGATGACTAGGGGCATAATCTTTTCTTTATTTTCTACTTTGAGCAAAAATCTAATAACTTTGGAAATTCTAGATTGAAATGGTGTCTGTCTGTAAGATCCTTCATCACATGTTGGATGGCCATGAGTACCTAGACCATTGATACCGGGAAAATTCAAGGAATTTTGATCTAGCTTACATCTTTTTAAATGATTTCTCAATCCTACTATGAACAGCTATTATCCAAAGATGTGAACGATAAAGGGTCACTGCGGGTAATTCACATTGGAGACAAGAATGAATTCTGCAAATTGTTCGGCGTGTTTGTTTTGCAAGGCGTATTCGGGTCATCACGACATTTATGTTTTGATGCTTATACCAATTGCTATATCAAAATGGACATGATATTCAGGTCATCCTAGCGTTGGTGCCTTGGAGCTTATATCTAATCCGACATTCTGAAAAACAAAATCAATATTCATATGTCCATAGTTGTCTAGCGAGTGGGCATTGTATTGACTTTGATCCAAAAATCAATATTCATATGTTCATAGTTTTCTAACTAGTCAATGTTGTGTTGATTTATCTGATTACCTAATAAACTATTCAGTGATGAAAATGACCAACACATGATCATTGACTAAGTCCTAGGTCCTAGGTCTGCATTTCATTATGCATGTCACTTTGCACTTTGCATGATTGCATTTATCTCATGATTTCCAAACCAGCTCGATGCTTAATGATTCTCCAAAACTACACTAAACATGACACAAGGAAAGAGCATTGTATGAAAATCCCTCCAATGGAAACAGCAAGTAGAATCCATTTTCAAGATCAATCAAAATCTGAGATCATTTACTTTGTACAAATCACGATTTAAAATTTTCAAACCCAGGATGGTTGACTGCTTGCATAATCAACCTTCTACACATCAAAGAAATCCAAAATTAAACTTAACTAATTATCTTACATCAAACTATCAAAATTTCAACTCAGTCACCCATGGTCAACTCATGGTCAAACCTAGTCAAATTTGGTCTTTAGGACCTCCAAATGATGCAGAATGCATTTCTGGACGCGTACAACCAATTCTACAATCAATTAACATGCTTCTAAACCATTTAACGCTGAATTTTCTTGTCATATTTCAATATTCATCCCAAAAGGGCATGGTATTTCATATCAATCAAATCTTTAAATCAAATTTATTTCCTCAATCATCAAGACAACAACTACATCTAATTAATGATTCATCAAAAGACCTCATTGCTTCGGGTACATCTCTTGGGGCATATAAGATTCATCGAGATCCATATCAATTTGGTATCCTAATCAAACTTGTAAACTTGATGAAGGAGCATCCTATGATTCTTGGCAATCATGTATCAACCAAAAATATGTTTGTCTTTGAAGGTAGATTGTTAGTTTTGATCTTGCTTTGGTGGAGTTCTTGCTCGGTTTGGGAGATTGGTTTCTTGGTTTATGTGGTTACCAGGGTGCTCAGTCTCTGAAGTATGCTTAGTGACTGAAGGCATCAGTTCACTGAAGCTTGGCAATAACTGTGTTCCTTGGTTATACCTAGCATGGTCTGTCGACTGGTGCTCGGTTATTTCTTATGTTGCTTGGTGTTCTTGCTTACCAACTGGATTGTTTGGATAAATCAGCTTGGCCGACTAGTGCATTTAATTTGGGTCACACTCCTCATGTTGTGGATTGACCATTGGACATGTGGGGACATAGATCTAGCATGTTACATTCTTCTTTGCGGACCTGATGACCGTTTGGGCCATCTTTGAGAGTTTATTTATTTTGTAAGGCTATGTGACAGTCAATTGATGTGTTAGCATTTAATATTTTTTATAAAGGTTTATTGTTTCATCAAATGACTTGTGGCTAGGAATCAGTATTTATAGGATGCTTGGGTACTTGTTTAGGGATCAGTTTTGGTAGGAAGGAAGGTTAGTAGCCTATGAGCTTAGGAGCAGGAATATTGCTTGGAAGTTGGAGTACAAGTTTAGATCTTTCCTAGGTGCCTACCAGTGTGTTATGTGTTACAGACCTAGGCTAGCTAAATGCTGATATTGGGGAAAAGATTTGGATCCTACGAGATCTTGTAGACTATTACTTTCTTTGTAATTGGCCATAACTAAGAAGCCCTTATAGCTCGGCACATTGCATGTAATCAGTATTTTCATGAATATAAACTTCTATTTCATTGGAGATCTGCTATTGTTACTATGTATTTCTACTGCATATTCATTTGGTTGCAAGGTCAGTCAGTCCTTAATTGGATCCACCGAGCTTGACTGTATTAAGTGATATCAGAGAAAATTTTGTTCCTATTTGAGCAAAGTCTGTTCCTATTGGAGCTGAGTGGATCTTATGTATCTAGATCTTGATTTGAAGATGCCTCTAAGGAGAAATTGAGAGGTCCCTGAAGAAGAAGAAGCTACTGGTGAATACTTTCTTGATGATTTTAGCGATTTGCAAAAATAAGTGCAATACCTACAAGAGGAATTGAGAAAGAAGAAACCTACCTTGAAAGAGGATAGTGATGATGAATCTGAGGAAGATAATTTTGAAGAAGCTATAGATTCTGAGGAGAATTGAATTCTAAAAGCTATGTCTAAGATTGGGAAAAGACCTAAGATTGAAGTTTCTGCATTTTCTGGAAGCCTTAGGCCTGAGGAATTTATTGATTGGATCAATGAGATTGATGAATACTTTGAGTATGAAGAAATAGAAGATCCTGATAGGGTTAGATTTTCAAAGACTAATTTGAAAGGTCATGCAAATATCTGGTGGGGAGAAGTTCAGTTGGAAAAAGGTAGAAGAGGGAAAGAGAAGATCACTAAGTGGAACCGAATGGTTGACAAGTTGAAGAGGCAATTCATTCTAGTGGATTATGAATTGGACATGTTTAAGAAGATGCAAGCTTTGAAGCAGACTAACAAATAGGTATAGGAGTATACCGAGGAGTTTTATAGAATCCTAATTAGGACTGGTCATTCTGAAGCTGACAAAGAAAAGGTTGCTAGGTATTTCTATGGTTTGAGGCCTAGTATTTAGGAAGAGTTACTTACTATGTGGATAACAACAATCAGTGATGCTTATCAGATGGCATTAAAGATTGAAGTGAAGCTGAATAGGAAGTATGAAGGAAAATAGAACAATAGGAACCGAGGTGGTAAAACTAGTGACACGATTGCTGAGAGTAATGTGATAGAGAATCCTAAGACTAGTGTGGGATCTAATAGTGATCAAGTTGCTAAAAATATTGGACAGAGAGGAAGGTGGAAGAATGAGTTCACCGACACTTGTTATAACTATAGTGAAGCTGGTCATAGAAGTTGGCAGTGTCCTAAGAAAAGAGTTGCATTATCTGCTGAAGAAGACATTGAGAATGTTCCAGAGAAAGGTGAATGTCTTGTCACTAGGAGATTAGCTACATGTGTTCATGAACCAATGCAGAGAAGGAATTTGTTTAAAACCAGATGTAAGTGCAAGGATAAGGTATGTAATGTCATAGTTGATGGTGGCAATTTTGAAAACTTTGTTTTAGATGAAATGGTTAGTTAGTTTAATTTGGAAAGGAGAAAACATCCTAATCCTCATCAGACTAGTTGGATACAAGATGTTTCTAAGGTTAGAGTTGAATAACAATGCTTGGTTAAGTTTTAGATTGGATCTTACTATGATGAGATATTGTGTGATGTATTTCCTATGGATTCTTGTCATCTGTTGCTCGGAAAACCTTGGTAGCTGGAAAAAAATGTTTTGTTTGATGGTCATGCTAATACCTATGTGGTTAGGCATGAAGGAGCTGATCATAAGCTGATACCTTTATAGGAGACAGGGGCTAAAGGATGTGGAGTTATCAGGTGTTGTCCTTATGAAAAACCTCAGGAGCAAAAGGTTGATGAACCTATTCCTGTTAAGTCTAGTTTGAAGGAGAAGGAGAATGATATCTCTAAAGAGTTTGTTGAGATTAAGAAGCAGATGGTCTTGCTGGCAGAGATGGTTCAATAGATCATGACATTTGTGACACAGAGAGATGCAGATGATATTGAGTTGGTTGAGTAGTCTAGAGAGGATTAACATTACTGGGGAACTGAGGTGATCATTATTGGTCAGAGTCAGTTGCTATCAGTTACCCACCAAAGGAGTAAACAAAGTGGAAGATAGAAGGACTTTCTGCATGAGATAGTAAATGAAGTGAATAACACTTGGGATAAAGGACTAGAAGAGATATGTGTTAAGAATAGATTCCGCATACCTATTCTGATTCCCTTGAGGCATTCCCTATTTCCTTATGAGAAAATATTTCTTACCTAGGTTGTCTGATGCAGGAGCATCCTAGGATTTTTGGCAACCCTGTATCAACCAAAAATATGTTTGTCTTTGAAGGTAGTTTGTTAGTTTTGATCTTGGTTTGGTGGAGTTCTTTCTCGGTTTGGGAGACTGTTTGCTTAGTTTATGTGGTTATCAGGGTGCTTGGTCTCTAAAGAATGCTCGATGACTAAAGGCATCAGTTCACTGACATGCAATAATAACTGTGTTCCTCAGTCATGTCTGGCATGGTCGGTCGACTGGTGCTCAGCTATTTCTTCTGTTGCTCAGTGTTCTTGCTTATCGACTGGATTGTTTTGATAAATCAGCTTGGCTGACTGGTTCATTTAATTTGGGTCGCACTCCTCATGTTGTGGATTGACCGTTGGACATGTGGGGACCTAGATCTGGTGTGTTGCATTCTTCTTTGTGGATTTGATGACCGTTTGGGCCATCTTTGAGAGTTTATTTATTTTTTAAGGCTATGTGAGAGCTGACTGATGTTTTAGCATTTAATATTTGTTATAAGGGTTTATTGTTTCATCAGCTAACTTGTGGCTGGAAATCAATATTTATAGGATGCTTGGGTAGTTGTTTAGGGATTAGTTTTGGTGGGAAGGAAGGTTAGTAGCCTGCGAGCTTAGGAGCAGGAAGATTTCTTGGAAGTTGGAGTACAAGTTTAGATCTTTCTTGGGTGCCTACCAGTGTGTTGCAGACCTGGGCTAGCTAAATGCTGATGTTGGGGAAAATATTTGGATCCTACAAGATCTTGTAGATGGTTACTTGCTTTGTAATTGGCCATAACCGAGAAGGCCATACAGCTTAGCACATTGCATGTAATTGTTAGAGAGTAAAGTCCACCAAGATAACTGAGAGGGGGGGGGGTCAATTAGTTATGAGATAATTATAACTTTTATCATCTTCAATAGCATTAAACCATATAAGAAATATAATTACCAACCATAGAAAGATATTCATACACAATTACACAATAACACAAGATATGTTGACTAGGGAACCTCTTGATCAAAGAGTAAACCCCAGTGGGAATGATGCCCACAAAAGATGCACTAATATGAATATTCCTTCTGAAAGGATGGACTCTGTTAGGAGTCTTATGAAATACATTCAGTACATATAAATCCCTATTAGGAGATTTTGAATCCCTATTAAAAGATTCTAACCCTATTAAGAGTTATGGAAGACAGAAGGACCCACTACCCAAATAGCTTCAAGGTAAGATTACTGAACTCACTATCCAAATAATATTTGCATTATTCAAAAGAATAATATGTTACCTTTTCTCTGACTGTGCCAAACCGCACTCACTGCTACATCAGATCTCAATTTTAGATCTTTGTACTTCACATGTCTTCCTTCACAATTCACTTTCACAACTTCATAATCAACCACTCTCTCTCTATATCTTATACAACAAGGAAAAACATTCATTCCTTTATACCACACTCAAATAATTACAAATGAGTTGGCACACAATTACAAAATAAAATATTCCACATGTTACACCAAAATTACATAAAACTATCGGCTTCCAAATACAATAAATCTTCACTCATGTGACTTCAAAGTTTGTGCTATCATCCATGACACTATCAATGTGTCTCTAACTTCCCTTTAATCGCGCAAAGCTAGATTCCATCCCGATTAGGAGATATCATCCGCTTTCCAAAAACTGCTACTCAGGAACACTGCCTGAATACTGCTTCCACCAAAATGATCATAACTTTCATGAATAAAAGAATTAATGTCTACACTCTTAACCATAGACATATAACATATCAAAGAGTATATCCTCAACATCTCATAGCTCCAACTAAAATATCCCATCTACGCTAATCAAAACAATGTCTGCTTCTCTGCAAGTCTTCGATAAACCACTGTGTTGACATTAGTCATGAATGCAACAACAACTGCTACAGAATGGGTACCAAACACTTTAGCATTCATTCCTAATAGTAATAAGTATTTTCATGAATATAAACCTTTGTTTCATTGCAGATCTTTTGTTTTTACTATGTATTTCCACTGCATATTGGTTTGGTTGGGTCGGTTAGTCCTTAATTGGATCCACTGAGCTTGACTACATTAAAATTGTATCAACTTTTCGTAACCATCAGTTCATTATTGTTGTTTCCTTGGTTCTTCATAATTGAAGGGTTCAAATGTGATACCATTTTGATTCCTTTGGACAATCAGGTCTGGAATCAGGTCACTCACTTCTTCGTAATCATAAGGTTTAGAATTAGGTGTTGTGATATGTTTTTGTAATCACTGGTTCATTGTTGATATAGTTATCATCATCTCAATTCTCGGTTGATCAGGACCTAAATCAAACATCTTCAAACCTATCAATCAGTTTCCGTCTTGAAACAGGTTAATTTTTCTAGATCGGTTTTTCTACCACATGACTGAGTCCACCTCTTTATCAAAAACAAACTAATCTTTGAACCACTTCCCTTCACACAATGATTCAAAGAGGGGGAAAATGTAATACCCCAAAAATGGGCTATAGGTTCTTTAACTTCCTACATCTTCAAATCGAACGAAATTGACATCAAAGTCCTAAGCTAAGGCACATCTGCATATGAGTTTATTAAAAATTGATTATCTTAATTCTGCATCGGGGAATATTCCTAATTATCCTAATTATTTTTAATTCATTATTATTTGGCAATAAATCATATTTATCCTAAAATTTGATTGATTGAATATTCTAAATATTTAATTAATTAAGTTTAATTCTGCCACTTAATTATTTAATTAGATTTAATTCTAATTATTCCTAATTAAATTATTTAATTTTGACAATAAATCAAAATATCCTATGAATAATTAGTTGAATTCTTATTTAATTGATTAAAGCAAGTTGTCAATATTTAATAATATAGTTTTGAATAAAAGTTTGATTTAGTAATTGATTAACCCATAAATCAATTATTTTAATTCAAAAATCAGTTAAGTTAAGAATAAATCACTTTATTTTTAAATTAGTTCATGATTATCTATGCACATTCAAAGAGCAATTAAACTTTAAATTAGAAAATCAATTCAAGTTGTTATCTTTTTGAAACTCAACATCTATTTTGAGTTGAAAGCTAATCTGAACTTCTGATTTGAGTTAAAAAGCTATTTTTGCATGATTTTGCATGATTTTATGAGTTAATTAATTATGATTTCTTGTTAACTCAAAAATCAACCTGAGTTTATCAAGAGTAATTTATTGCTTTTCTCTATGCATCCTTAAGCCCTGAATTTCTATAAAATCAAGGCTCAACTCTTCACAATTACCTGTCTCGAATTTGCACAAATACTTTGGCGAAATTGCATTTGAAGAATCAAGCACTTACGACAGGCGATTTTGTGAGATCTTTTATTGTTTTTCATAGCTTTGCATCCATTTCCATATCAATTCATAGCTTTGTTAGATTAATTTTCATATCATTTCCATTCAATTCTAGATTACATTCATACAGTTTTTCATCCTAATTGCATCCAAAATCCAAAAAGATAGATTAATTTGCATTCATATTTCATTGCTTTCATCATTTTAAATCCTTCGTTTAGGTGTTGCATTGTCACTGATCTTGGTCTAATTTGAGAATACCATACTCGCACCTACTAGAAGGCAGTAAATTGTCTGCTTAGCTTACTTTCATTTATCTGTAGATTTTGATTTTGCTAACCTCTAATATTTTACAGAAGTATTGTGTCCATAGCTAGGTACAATTTTCACACACACAATTGGTACCTTACAAGAAAATGGTTGATTCCTTGAAATGATACTTCACATTTGTCACGTTTCAGAAAATTCCTAGAGAAGAAAACAAAGCAGCTGATGTTATAGTTGCACTTGCTTCACTCCTTCAATTAGGGGAACATGAATCTAGATTTGAATTCCTAGTGGAAGAGCTACATCACCCTATCTATGACTCCCAAGAAATTCATGTCATTTGTACCCTTTTTTCTCATGAGTCATCATTTTATGGTGTCATTTACTCATACCTTCGTGATGGCATTATCCCTAAAACCTTTAACTGATCTGAATGTAGAAACCTTACCCAAAATGCCTCTCGCCATTCCCTTATCTTTGGTGATTTGTATAGGAAGGGTCTAGATGGAACACTTCTTAGATGCTTAGAAAAGGAAGAATCTAACCAAGCGTTAGTTGACATTCACAAGGGCATCTATGGGGGACATTCCAATGGCCTTTCCATGGCTCGAAGGTTGCTCAGGGCGGGGTACTATTGGCCTACGATGCAGATTGATGAGGTAGCTTTTGCAAAGTCATCTAAAAAGTGTCTAAAACATGGTAACCTAATACCTTCTCCAAGCAAGGAGCTCATTCCTTCTATATCTCATTAGCCATTTCAGCACTAGGCCTTTGATCTTGTTGGGCAGATTCATCCCAACTCATCAGGTGGACACAAGTTTATTATCACTGCTACTGATTATTTCACTAAATGGGTAGAAGTTGTTCCACTTTCTTTTGCCTTAGGCAAGATAGTTTCTCTATTCATTCTGAACCATATCATCTGTCAATATGGAGTGTCGTTTGAGATTATCACTGACAACGAAGGCCAATTCAAAAATAAAGACCTTAAGCAACTCTACAAGAAATTCAAGATTAAGCAACATTGGTCTTCCATTTAATTCCCACAAGGAAATGGTCAAGCAGAGGCATCAAACAAAACCATTCTTAAAATCCTACATAGAACAGTTTGTAAGAGTGGTAGAGATTGGCATTTACAAATAAATCCAGCTTTGTGGGCTTATAGAATGAGTATTTGTACTCCTACTAGGGCTACTCCTTTTTCCCTTACATATGGTGTTGAAGTAGTGTTGCCTTTGGAGGTTGAGATTCCTTCACTTAGAGTTTCCCTCAAAGGACTAGTTATAGATGAAGACTATCGCACCATGAGACTTCAAGAGTTAGAACTTCTAGATGAGAAAATGTCAAGCATCATTTGACCATATGAGGGTTTATCAAAAGCACATGTCCAAAGCCATCAACAAAAAGGTTCTTCCTAGAGAATTCCAAGTGGGAGATCTTGTCCCACGTGAAAATCCTAAGAATCAATAGCATAGAGATCAAAAGGGAAAATTTGAACCTAATTGGCTTGGACCTTACATCATCACAGTAGCTTCTGGACCAGGTGCTTATTTATTGTCTACAGTAGTAGGAGAGAATCTCCCTGATCCTATCAATGTCTTGCACCTGAAGAAGTTCTATCCACGATGCCCATCCTGTTTGGGGGCATCCTTTGTACATACTTATTGATCCTGAAAAAATCCAAAAAAAAATGATATATTGTCAAGAATTCTAAAAATCTGAAAATGTCCTTAAAAAATGATCATCTTACTGAAAACCTAGCAATAGGAGCTTTGATGTATCTCCAAAAAAATTATATATTCCAAAAATACCAAAAAATAAAAAAAAATCAAAAATTCAAAAAAAATAGAAAAAGTGCCTTGGTGAAAACCTAGAAACAGGCACCTTGGTAGCAAAAATACAAAAAAAATTTATAAAAAGTCTTAAAAAAACAAAAGAAAAAAAAAATTGCAATAAAATCCAAGTGGTGAAAACCTAGAAATGGGCACTACTTGAGGCCTTTGCACCCCTGTTTCTTAGCACGTGTCCTCGACACTTAGCCTTTCTCCATCATGCCTTGTCCTTGTTTCCTTGTTTTGGAATTGGTCTTTGTCTTTTTCTAGGGGGCATAAATGTGTTAGCTTTGGTCTCTTGGATGCATTAGTCTTCAAGACACCTCACAAATTGTGTTTTTCAACACCACCCCAACTGTGTTTTTCAACACAACCCCTCACATTGAGTGTTTTTCAACACTTATCAGTTTGGTCTTACCCAGTTTTGTCATGTGATCTTACCTACTTGCAAGCATTCAATCTTTATCCTAAGAACTTAGTATTAATTAACACACTTAAATTTTTAAACATAACACTTAATGCTTGAGCTATGTCATAATCTTTTATTTATGTGCTGACTATTACTAATTTTCATTGAGTGTCCTTGTCTAATAAGTCTCTCTGATATGCATAGCTAGAGGACTTGGGACATGGGGCATGTTTTTATTTGGTTTCTGCTTGTGGGTGTGGTCTTGAAGCTCTAGAGTGTCTCTTAATGTCCTCTTGAAACACTTAGGAGATTTGAGGCATCATCCTTGACTATTTTCGCACAACCATTCTTATGGTCATCTCGGCATCTATGCCTTGATGCGAGCATGGTTTTGCTACATTAAATTGGGTAATATAACATCGAAATCATCTTGACCTTTATGTCTTTGATGCTTATTTTAGAATCTTTTCACATTCTAATCTGATATAAATCACATTCATATCTTCATAGTTGTGCTTGTGACTAGTGATGATTGTTTGATTTTCTGATGTCCGCTAATAATGGCCCAATGATGAAAATAATTTCCTTAACATTCTCTAATGAATGATGAACACAAAAATCCTATGTTACAGTTTCTCTATTCCAAGTACACCTTTTCATTTTCATGTAGCTTGCATTGTTAGACTTCATGTTAATTTGCATTTTTAGGATGTATTATGAGTTTGAGAGGGTTTTCCTTCACCTTTCTTTTGGACTTTTAATCAACTATGGTCATGTTTTGATCTTTATTTCCTTATCTTCTTTCGTGATCTCAATCAAAATTTTCTATCTTAAACAGTTGATTGATTTTGGGGCATTCTATTTCTTAAGGAAAATTCTCTTTCTTCTCTTCATTTCTTTCCACCTCTTCCAAACTTCTATCTTCCATTCGCTTTCACCCAAATTATTTTCTTCTAATTCAACCTTGGGGCATAATGTTTCATGCTTGATGATCTACCTTGATTCTATGATCCTTATCTCTTTCATCTCACATCAAGAACATTATCTTTAGTTTGATTTGATCAAATTTATCAATTTGTTGTTTCTCCTCTATCTCATTTCAATTTCGATCATGAGGGGGCAGTATCTATCAAACTTTAATCCTTGATTCAGCTTTATCAATCCCATCAATTGCTTTGCTTGGGGAAACCTTTCTTGAGATTATTATCTTGGACATGTCAATTACCTATTTACAGGGGTGTTGACCTTATCTTTTTCAATCAACTTATCTTTGTCCTAATGTGTTCCCATTCGTTGATCACACGTCTGGGTTGTTTTGTGATCCCAAATTGATCTCACACTTCAATTGCATTCTTTGACTACATGTGTTCCTATGAAGATCACACATTAATCAAAGAGGGCAAATGTATGCACCCTAAAATGGTCGCCTAGACTATGGGCCCCCATTCTTCAATTTATCAAATGATGGAACCAATTTATCAATTTCTTGAATCAATGTCTTGTAATATTTTCAATTCAAATCAATTTCCTTGATCAAATTGTAATTAATTCAATTATTTTAATCTTTCCTAAAGTTTGACCATTTTATCCTAAGCCACATTTAATTAAAAGAACATGCTCCCTTTTAATTAAATAAAAATCCCTTTTAATGAAATAAAAAATCTTTTAATTAAATAATGGAAATCACTTTGCTAAAAATAATAAATAAATAAATAATAAAAAGTTCACTTTCCAATGAGATAGAATCTTTTGACTTTTTGAAAAAGGTTTTTTGCCTATTTATCTCAACCACTCATTATTTTTCCTCTTAATCATGCCTATTGATTTTGCCTCTTGAGAATGTTGAGCACATGGATCAACCAAGATTTAATCTCCACCATTGCTCTTTTTTTTTTGCCTCTTAATCTTGACCTTCCATTCATTTCTAAATCTTTTATAAGGAATCCTCTCCTCATTTTAGGGATCAAGATTTTATGCTATTGTTATGCTGCAGGTTTGGAGAGCAATTTTGGAGGAGAGTTTGAGCACTTGAGCTTGAACATTGGAACTTCTCTTTTCTTGTCGTCTTCTTTGATGTCTCCATGGCAATCCATTTAGATAACTCTTGTACTTGCATGTTAGATTAGATTCATATTTCATTTCATAGAATAATCTTGCATGCATATTTCCTTTCATAGATTAGTTTGCTTTCATGCATTGTTGTCATATAGAATAGCTTCCATTTTCATTTGCATGCATATTTGATGATCATGGAGACTAGAACTCTTTCTTTTCCTCTTTGAATCTCTCTTTTTATGGTGTACTGCATGGGCAAAAACTAGGTCTAAACTGAGGGCCTCCATTATAAACCCTTGCACTCCATGAATAGAGAGCTATGAGTCGCCATTGGAGACCTCATTCTTGAGAAATCATGGATATAATGACTCATACAAGTGTATCAACATTTTAGCACACAAGACTCAGCATCGATATTCCCAATTTTCTTTTCATTCACAGCCAGTCAACTTTTCATACACAACCAACATTGACCTTGAAAGCCAATCAATATGAGGACATAGTCAGTAGGGAAAGAGATATACAGTCAACATTATAATCCAAAATCTACATCAAATATACACTATTGAATAAAAAGAAAGTATAAGGGACATATATACACATCTATTAATAATGAATCATAATTATTTATATTATAAGTATATATAGTATATATATACTTGTTAATTATATAAATATATATATATATATATATATATATATATATATATATATATATTAGAATTCAAGTTGTTTAAATATATTTATGGCATCATATATATATAATATTAAATATACATCTGAAATATATATTTGAACGTACTATAATACATTTCTGAAAGATCTAATACATCTATATATTAATTACATCTCTCTATTAGTAACAATGCAATCAGAATTTTATATATGTGATTCTTCTTAATGTAATTTGATTTAAATGAAAAGTGTTGTATGCTAATCATTGGAAATTTCCATTCTCTTAGTAGGGAATGTTACAAGTTTCCATTTACAAGTGCAATCCAAATCCTAATTGGGAATTTTAGGGTAAGTCAAATAAATCCCCAATTGTGGACAATACAGTGGTATTAGAGCATGATCCTGCCATCCTACGGGGTAAAGGAGGATATACAAAAAATAATCCATATGAAAGAAGAAAATGGAAAGCCAATGGAGCCTCAAAGTGGTTCAATCATTATCACCACAACAATCTAAGAAGTTGGTAATGTATACATTGTAAATAATATATTTATGTAATCAATAAATTTTATGACCATTAATAGACATTTAAGATATAATTTTAAATGAGGGGAAAGGATGAAAATCAAGGGAGAATCAAAAAGGGCACACTATTTTAGTAGCAATAAGGAAGAACCGTATAAGGGCATTACATTGCACTGTAATTCAGGGAGAACTGCTAAGGGAACCCTATTGTTAGCACCTTCCCAAGGCTACAATTAAGGGATAATCACTAGGGCACCCTATTACAATAGCATGTAAGGGAGAAACTCTACAAGGGCACCCTATTGTTCTATGATCAAGGGAGAACCACTAGGGCACCCAATTGTAGAAGAAACAGAGGCTTCAATTAAGGGAGAATTGCTAGGGCACCCTATTGCAGTAGCATATTAAGGGAGAACCTCTACAAGGGCACCCTACTGCTCTGTGATTAAGGGATAACCTCTTGGGCACCCTATTCTAGAAGAGACCAAGGCTACAAATTTGGGAGAATCGCTAGAGAACCCTATTGCGGTAGCATGTTAAGGGATAACTTGATGCAAATGAGGATGGGAGGGGGCCAAAGGCACACCCTAACCAGTTCCACCTTGCAGAATTCACACGCAGAAGCAAAAAACACACAAGTGAGAGAGAATGCAGATATCTTTCATATATTTATCTCAATTTGATTCATACATGTTAGGCTGTAAGGCCTTCCTAGTTTAGGCCAGATATTAAAATCAAGTACAAAATTCCTCCAACATGCAGGGATCTACCAATAATCTCTAATCTTCTAGCTTCTATCCTCCAACTTTAAAATTGACTCCCTAAACTCTAGCCAAACAACTATATTTATACAAGAGGCTACCGAACAATTTGGCCTTCAGATCCACCATCAACGGAAGGAATGACTAGATCTAGGTCCACATGCCTCCCAATGATAGATGCCATCATTAAATCCATGACCAAAATTAAATGCAAGAGTTGGCCTCAATAGAAATCCAAAATAAACAATTTGATAAGCAAGGATAAGTAAGCACCAGAGAGATAATCGACCAACACTGGTAAACAAAGGAAACTGAGAAACTCTGAACCAACTTGATCAAAGAAGGAACCGAGCAACATAGGAAAACTTCAAACATCTTTTTGGTGACACGGGATTGCCAAGGACTTGAGATGATCCTGCATCAGACACCTGGGGTTATTTGAGAATGATTCTCTAAATCATGAAGCACATATGATCTGAGCTACATCCAACTTAGATTGTGAAATCCATGAACTATCTTCAATCGGTCTATTCTTCCACTTTACCAGATATTCCATATACCATTTTCCTCTTGTACTCCTCCCAATTCTTTGTTCCAAAATATGCTCAACTTCTTCTATTTGTTTCTTAGGATAATCATTCGATACTATCATTTCTTCATCCAACTCATGATACTCCTACAAATTGGCAATGTTGAATATAGGTGATATATCCATGTCATCAGGTAACTCAATCTCATAAGCATTTCCACTGTCATATCTCTTCAAAATCTTGCAAGGTGCAAACTTCATTTTTAGCTTCCCATATGTTCCAACAAGAAATTTGCCTCTCTTCAAATGAACCATCACTTCATCACCAAATGAAAAAGTCTTATGTCTTCTTGAGCTATCATCTCTAGCTTTGTATTTATGATTACTCATTTCCAGCTTGGGTTTTACATCTTCATGCAGTGTCTTCATGTACTCAGTAAACTTTACTCCTTCAACACTTCTCTTTCTTTCATCAACAATATCCCTAAAATCTGATATACCTCTCGGTTGTATGCCATTTACAATCTCAAAAGGTATTTTTCTAGTACTCCTATTCACTAAATTATTGTATGAAAACTCTTCTTATTGCAACACAGAATCCTAATTACTTAGTGTGTCTCCAAATAAACATCTCAAAAGATTTCCCAAACTTCTATTCACAACTTCTATATGTCCATCGGTCTATGGGTGAAATGTTGAACTATATTTCAACTCGGTGCCAAATTTTCTCCAAAGGGTCTTCCAAAAGTATCCAACAAATTTACTATCTCAGTCAGAGATAATACTCCTGGATAATCCATGCAATCTAAAAATTTCCTTAAAGAAAAGATCTACTATATGTACTGGATCTGATATCTTTCTACAAGGTATAAAATATGCCATCTTAGAAAATCTATCCACAACAACAAATATAGAATCATTGCCTCTTACTATCTTCAGTAAGCCAAGAACAAAATCCATACTGATATCAATCCAAGGTTTCTCAGGAATAGAAATCGATGTATACAATCCAGTATTATGACTTACTCCTTTTGCAACTTGACAAATTCCACAACTTTTCACAAATTTTTGAACATTTTTATATAACTGTGGCCAAAAGTATTTCTCCTTAATCAAATTCATTTTTTTGTCAACACCAAAGTGTCTAGCCAAACCACTACTATGTTTCTCCTTTATCAAATTAGTTCTCATTGGTCCTCTTAGTATACACAACTAAATACCTTTAATCAACATACCTTCTTGAATGAAATATTCTTCTCATTTAGTACTTGGTTGATCTTGAATAGGTGATCTGCACTTTCTCCATGGCTTAGAAAAATAAGGATCAAATTCATAAGAATCTTTCACGTCATCAAAGCCAAGAACTTCAATTTTCATCTCGGTCATCAAAGATCTTCTTCTCCTGAATGCATCAGCAACTCGGTTAGTGATTCCACTCTTATGCTTTATCACAAATGTATAACTCTGAAAATACTCAACCCATTTCATGTCTCTGATTCAACTTATTTTGACTACCCAAATACTGTAAAGTCTTATGATCGATATACAACATAAATTCACTCAATATCAAATAATGTCTCCATTTCTTCAGTGCTTGAACAATAGCATAGAATTCTTGATCATACACAAAATATTTCCTTTTTTCATCATTCAACTTTTCACTAAAGAAATAAATAGGTTTACCTTCTTGACTCAACACAGCTCCTATTGCACTTCCACTTGCATCACATTCTACTTGAAATACCTTATTGAAATCAGGTAATGCCAAAATAGGCAATTCGGTAACCTTCTACTTCAGAGTCTCAAAACATTTATCAACTCCATGTGTCTACTTGAATTCTCTTTTATCTCCTCTCATAGTCTTAGTCATAGCATTACAAATTGAACTGAAATTCCTGATGAACTTTAGGTAAAAACTTTCCAAACCATGAAATAATCTTACCTCACTAGCATTCTTAGGTGTAGGCCAATTCAAAATAGCTTCAACCTTTTTAGGATCCATCTTCAAACCATCAGCTGAAATCACAAATCCTAAATACACAATCTCTTATTTCATGAATGATCACTTTTTTAGATTTATCAGCAACTTTTCTTCTTTCAACCTCTGCAATACTTGTTTAACATGCAACAAATGTTCTTCTCTAGTCTTACTGAATATCAGAATATCGTCTAGGTATACAATCACAAAATTACCTAAGAATTTATTCAAAACTTCATTCATCAATCTCATAAAAGTACTTGGTGCATTAGTTAAACCAAAAGGCATAACCAACCACTCATACAAACCTTCTTTTGTCTTGAAAGCAGTCTTCCACTCATCACCTTCTCTAATTTTGATTTGATGATACCCACTTTTCAAATCAATTTTGGTAAAATACTTTTCTTCAGTCAAACTGTCCATTATATCATCCATTCTTGGTATAGGAAATCTATATTTCACTATTATCTTGTTAATTTCTTTGGACTGAGTACACATTCTCCATTCTCCATTCTTCTTAGGTTCCAATACAATAGGTACTACACAAGGACTCAAAATTTCTCTGATCAAACCTTTGTGTGATAATTCTTGAATCTGTCAGTTCAATTTCTAATTCTCGGTAGGTGTCAACTGATGTGGTGCCTTATTTGGTAAACTAGCTCCAGGTATTAGATCCATGCAATGATCAATGCTTCTCTTTGGTTGCAAACTATTAGGTACATTATCAAAAATATTTCACTATACTCAGAGAGTAACTTATCAATCTCCTCAGGGACACTATCTTTTGTTTTCCTACTTAGTTTATTAGGAATCACAAGAGAACATACATCATTCCTCTTCAAATCCTTAACAAACTTTCTTCCTTCCATCAAGCAAACTTTCATAGATGTGAAAACATTACTAACAGGTTCTTCAATCAAAGGTAATAAGATTTTTCTCCTTTCATCAGCCCAAACAGTTTATTTATGCAATCTCCCATCATATATAACATGTTTATCATATTGCAAGGTGTACCCAACAAAATATGACAACAATCCATAGGCATGATATCACATAACACCTTATCATAGTACTTTCCAATTTTCAAATTCACATAACATTGTTCACTTACCAAGAGTGTATGCTCATCTTTGATCCATGAAATCTAATAGGGCTTCAGATGTTCCAACCTTTTCAACTACAACTTTGTAACCATTTCCTCAGATGCCAAGTTCTCCGAGCTACCATTGTCAATGATCACCTTCCAAACTTTATCAGAAACTCTACATCTAGTCTTGAACAAACTTTTCCTTACTGGATCTTCCTTTTTAGCTTCACTCCAAAGTGATCTCCTTACCATCAATTTATTTTCCTTCTCAGGTTCATTCAGTGACTCTTCTTGCACCAAATCATTTCTACTACTACCGACCTTCTTACTAGCATGTGTACACTCAAATGATCTATGTCCTTCTTCTCCAAAATTGTAACAAGTTCCTTGGATACGACCTTTGTTATAAAAACCTTAGTAGTTACTACCTCTACCTCTAGATGAACTTTCACCTTTCCACTCGATCTTTCCTTTATCCAGATTTGTCTTTTCAGGTTCAGATCTACTGTTCTCACCATAAGATCTACCTCTTCCTCTAGGGAATCTACCACCTCTACCTCTTTGTCTTTGCTCATGTCTCTTGTTCAATTTCTCCTCATCCTTCAATGCAAATTGATAAGCCTCTTTAATGTTCTCCAATTTGACCAAATTGATTTCTTCTTGGATGGAAACTCTTAAACCATTCAGGTACCTAGCAGTTCTTTCCACATCATCTTCATCATGTCCAGATCTGATATCTAATCTATGTAATTCCTCAATATATTCTTTTACCGAGCTATCTTTCTACCTCAAACTTTTCTTTCGCATAAATATGTTAATCTGATAATCACAAGGTAAGAACTTTCCTTTCAATTTATTTACCATTTTATTTCATACTTTAATTTTTTCTTTATCTTTCCTCTTTTTGTCCAACTACAGATGTTCCCACCATAAGGATGCATGACATTTCAACTTTGTGTTTGCAATTTTTGCCTTCTTTTCCACAGGTACATTTTCATATTCAAAGTACTTTTCCATCTCGGTGATCCTGTCCACCAATTCATCAAATTCTAATTTTCCACTATACTCTGGAGGATTAAAGTGTGGTGTAGACTTTAGATTTGTCAAATCCTTTAACAATCTTTCCTCACCTTGATCCATCATTGATGTAGGTTCTACATCACCTTGTTCTTCCTTAATTTCATCATCACTAACATCTTCAAGATGTCTCCCTCTTCTCTGGGTTGTTTCAATAGCTTCTAATCTAGCAACAAGTTGTCTCAACATGTCTGCCAATCCTAGATCCGCATCTCACCTCCCTCGAACCATCTTGAAACCCTCTGCAATTGTAGGCCAGATCGCAATCTACTATCCCACAAAAAATAAACTAGGGTTTGACAAGAAGGGACCATCAAACCTAGATTCACAAACCTAGATCCATATCTCACCTCACTCTAATACCACCTAATGCAAATGAGGATGGGAGAGGGGCCAAAGGCACACCCTAACCAAGTCTACCTTGCATAAATAACACGCAGAAGAAACAAACACACAAGTGAGAGAGAGAGAATGCAGATATCTTTCATATATTTATCTCAATTTGATTCATACATGTCAGGTTGTAAGGCCTTTTCAATTTAGGCCAAATATTACAATCAAGTACAGAAGTCCTCTAACATGCAGGGATCTGCCAATAATCTCTAATCTTCTAGTTTCTATCCTCCAACTCTAAAACTCACTCCCTAAACTCTAACCAAACAACTATATTTATACAAGAGGCTACTGAACAAGTTGGCCTTCAGATCCACCATCAACGGAAGGAATGACCAAATATAGTTCCACATGCTTCCCAATGATAGATACCATCATTAAATATGTGACCAAAATGAAATGCTAGACTCGGCCTTAATGGAAATCCAAAATAAACAACTCGATAAGCAAAGATAATCGAGTGCCAGACAAACATCACCAAGCACCAGGAAAATTCACCGAGCGCCAGAGAGATAACCGACCAACATCGGTAAACAATAGAGATCGAGCAACTTTGAACCAACTCGATCAAAGAAGGAACAGAGCAATACAAGAGAACTTCAAACATCTTTTTGGTGACACAGGATTTCCAAGGACCCGAGATTCTCCTACATCAGAACTTCTACAAGGGAACCCTACTACTCTCATATGATCAAGGGAGAATCGCTAGGGCACCCTATTGCAGAAGGAACTAAGGCTACAATTAAGGGAGAATCATGAAGGTAACCCCATTACAGTGATAGTTAAGGGAGAACTGTTGTAAAGGCACCCTACTGCATTGTGTTTGAGTGAGAATTGCTAAGGGCACCCTATTGCAGAAGTAGTTGGGGAAGAACCGCTATGGGCACCCTATTGCAGATGTACATAAGGGAGAACTGCTAGTACAACACCCTACTACACTATGATTATGGGAGAACTGCTAGGGAACCCCACTACAAGGAAGAGATTATATCTCTGAAGGCCTAAGAGAGATAGATCTATCTTCTAGGAAGGATGGATATGCCAAATTTTGGATATCCATAAGGCCTTAGGAGGAAATAATCGTAATGTGATGGTGACATAGCTTGAGGACCATTCTAGAATAGATATGTGGAAACTATAGCCCCAAGAGGTCCTCCTAGAGAGCTTTTAACCTGATTACAAACCCTCCCTAAGGATTAGGATTACTCATGAAGACTCAACACGCAACAAGAGGAGAGAAAGTACTACAATACATCTAGATAAGTTCTCTTTTTGAACTATTCTTAGTAATTTAAATTGAATCTTGTGATCTTTAAATTTGATAAGCTTATATTTGAATATATTACAGTTCTAACCTCAAGTATAAATTATAATTGCAAGTCAGAGTTGCACAAAAGGCTCCCCTTTCTCAAATAAATATTAATAATAAATAATAATTTAATTAAATGAATAAGAGAAATAATAAAATATAATTATAATTGTGATTATAATAAAATATAAATAATTACAATTATAATATGAAATTGAATTATAAATATAAATATAAATATAAATAAATAATATAACATATTATTATTCCCAAATAATAAATTACCATATAATAATATATTACCTTTGCAATAATAATATAATAATATTAATATTAATATTGATATTATAATATATTAATATCAATATTATAATATTCAATTATATATATACTAATCCTCACATTATTATTTTATATCTTAATATACATAATAATATGTAATATAATATTATAATCTTAATGTTAATAAATTTTATACTATACTAATTTAATACTATGAGCCGTCAACCATAAGAGGTCGCGGCCCTTGAGACTCTAATGTGAATACAAATAATAAATCCATGCAAATGAACAAGGAAGAGCAGAGCATCTAACACAATCTTCTAATTAAAAAAATAGAGGAAAAAAATAAGGAAAAGACCGAAGGGAAATCACATCTTCTCTCAAATACAAGTCAACACCATATTAGATATTGACTGAAGATTAATATATGTTGGCTTTGTTGAGATCCAAAAGAAGCAAGTATGTCGATATAGTATGAACTGAAACCATATGCAGTATCAAAGACACCAAGGGGAAATTCATTTTGCCAACATTGGAATATTAATGTGATTAAGTGAATATAGAAATTTGAAGGAACTTCGGACTTAGACAATCCAATCAGTGTCTATAAACATTACAGTCAACATTTGAAAAACATCCAATCAGTAGAGCTTATATAAAACAACAGAAAATTAGACTTGGGTAAGACTCGGCATCGATATTCCCAGTTTTCTTTTCATTCACAGCCAATCAACTTTTCATACACAGCCAGCATTGACCTTGAAAGACAATCAATATGAGGACACAGTTAGCAGGGCAAGAGATATACAGTCAGCATTATAATCCAAAATCTATATCAAATATACACCATTGAATAAAAGGAAAGTATAAGGGACATATATACACATCTGTTAATAATGAATCAGAATTATTTATATTATAAGTGTGTATATATATATATATATATATATATATATATATATATATATATCTGAACGTACTATAATACATTTCTGAAAGATCTAATACATCTATATATTAATTACATATCTCTATTAGTAACAATGAGATCGGAATTATATATATGTGATTCTTCTTAATGTAATCTGATTTAAATGCAAAGTTTTGTATGCTAATCATTGGAAATTGGCATTCTCTTAGTAGTGAATGTTACAAGTTGCCATTTACAAGTGCAATCCAAATCCTAATTGGGAATTTAGGGTAAGTCAAAGAAATCCCCAATTGGGGACATTAAAAAACTAATTAGTCTCCCAAGTGACCCTCTTTCCTTCATTAGGGTGCTCTGCACCAATTCTTCCATACAAACCACACCATTAGCCCTTTAGGCTTGTAGCCTTCACCAGTCACAAAATTGCCTCTCTCTCCCAATCTTCTCAAATTACTCTAGAAACCAGTTAGTATTTCAGATACCCTTTTGGATTCCCTAAAATCTTCACCATGTCTCAGGGTAGACTCTTTTGGACCATATACTAGATCCAATACCCTATCACCCACAAAATAGTCCTAATTCCATCCCCATTACAAAGAAACTCATAAAGATATTCACTCCCCTGCCTCCCAACCAAGAAACAGTCTTTCATAAGGTCTAAAAACAAAATATTTTTAAATTTTTAAGGTCTCAACGCCTACCGAATATTCTAGCCACCAAACCCTTGTTCCTAGGGTCACGCAACTAAGGTTTGTTCAAAAATAACTTTACAATCTCTTCCAGATCAGTCTAGTTGATCTAACACATCAACAATCTACCATAAAATATATCCACTCTTCAGGTTATTCATCCACCATAATGACTGGTGTAAGACAAGGCACTTGCTCACATAACAATCTCCTTCATTTAGTGTTCTTCAAACAACATCAACTTACATCCCTGCATGAATAAACTACAAAACAAGGATATAATACATTTTTGCCCTCATCCTCTTGCTCACATCTTGAGGGACACTTCATCGCAGAGTGGTCGGCAACGTTCGAGAAACTCTGTGTGCCAAATGAGGTTGTCAAGCATTTACCTGGTCATTCGGAGCTATTGGAACATATGGTTCGATGCTATGACTGACTTTTTGAAAGATACGCAATGTTTCTCATTTCAACTGAGGAACACTACAAGTTCTAACATCAACTGAGAATGTGTTTCCAAACATAAACGAACTTGAATATCTAAAAATTGAGATAGGTTATTGTAGGCCTCGGTAACACATGCCTGTAGCACCTAACAGTTTGATTCTACCTCACATAAGCTTTGAAATATGACCCCATAAAGATCTTCAATTTCATGTTGAAGGGACCTTGAGGGACACTTTGACTCGGAGTGGTCGACAGTGTTCGAGTGACTTCGTGTGCCAAAAAAGGTTTCCACTAGCATTTAACCGGCCATTTGGAGATATTGGAATAGACAGTTCGATGCTACAACCAACAGTTTGAAAGATACGCAATGTTGTCCATCTCAACTGAAGAACACTTTGATTTTTGACATCAACCAAGAATGTCTTTCCAAATATAAAAAATCTTGAATCTCTAAAAACCGAGATAGTTTATTGTAAGCCTCAGCAACATGGCCGTATAGCACCTAACGATTCGATGCTACCTTGCATGAGCTCCGAGTTATGACCCTGTAAAGATCATCAATTGTATGTTGAGTGCAGCTTGAGGGACACTTTGGCTCAGAGTGGTCGGTAGTGTTCAAGCGACTCTGTATTCCAAATAAGGTTGCCACTAGCATTTACTCATCCATTCAAAGTTGTTCAAACATACAGTTTGATGCTACAACTGACAGTTTGAAAGATACACAATGTTGTCCATTTCAGCTGAGGAACACTTTGAGTTTTGACATGAACCAAAATGTGTTGCCAAATATAAATGAACTTGAATCTCTAAAAACTGAGATAGGTTATTGTAGGCCTTGGAAACACGGTAAAGGTTTGATGCTACCTTGCATGAGCTCCGAGATATGACCCCATAAAGATTGCTAATTTAATGTTGAAGGGACCTCGAGGGACACTTCGGCTTGGAATGGTTGGTAGTGTTCGAGTGACTCTATGTGCCAAATGAGGTTGCCACTAGAATTTACCTGACCATTCGGAACTGTTGGAATAGATAGTTTGATGCTACAACCGATAGTTTGAAAGATATGCAATGTTGTCCATTTCAACTGAGGAACACTTTGAGTTTTGACATCAACTGAGAATGTGTTTCCAAATATAAACAAACTTGAATCTCTAAAAATCGAGATAGGTTATTCTAGGCCTTGGCAAAATGGTCATGTAGCACTTGATCATTCAATGGTACCTCACACGAGCTTTGAGATATGAGCCTGTAAAGATCATCAATTTCATGCTAAAGGGATCTTGAGGGACACTTCAACTCAAAGTGGTCGGCAAAGTTCAAGCGACTCTATGTGCAAAATGACATTGCCACTAGTGTTTACTCAGCCATTCAGAGCTGTTGGAACAGACAGTTCGATGCTACGACCGATGGTTTGAAAGATACACAATGTTGTCTATTTCAACTAAGGAACACTTCAAGTTTTGAAATCAACTGAGATTGTGTTGCCAAATATAAATGAACTTGAATCTATGAAAACTGAGATAGGTTATCGTAGGCCTAGGCAACACAGTCTTGTAGCACCTTATGGTACAATGCTACCTGAAATGAGGTTTGAGATAAGACCCCGTAAATATCACCGATTTCATACTGAATGGACCTTGAGGGACACTTCGGCCTGGAGTTCTCAGTAGCGTTCCAATGACTTTGTGTGTGAAATGAGGTTGCGACTAGCGTTTGCCTAGCCATTCGGATCTTTTGGAACAAACGGCTCCATGCTACGACCGGCGATTTGAAAGATACACAATGTTTTCCATTTCAACTAAGGAACACTTCAAGTTTTGACATCAACCGAGAATGTGTTGCCAAATATAAATGAACTTGAATCTCTTAAAACCAAGATAGTTTATTATAGGCCTAGGCAACACAATCTTGTAGCATTGACGATTCAATGCTACCTCACACGAGCTCCACGATATGACCCATAAAGATTGCCAATTTCATGATGAAGGGACCTTGAGGGACACTTCGGCTTGAAGTACAATCTAAGACCAATGAATTAAAATGTTTCCATAAAACCTGATTTGGATTGGTCTATGATGTAAGGAGATTTACTTGGTTGTTATTTATCTTTCCACACATTCATTTCAGTATTTTTATTGTATTTAAGACAGAGGAAATTACTGGTGTTCTTGACAGTGACTGGATTTGGGATTGGTGGGAGAGGTTTGAATGTGCATTATATCTTTGTCATATAATGGGTTGTGGAGGGATATGATGGATTGTGTTGGAGAGATCACTGAATGAAGGAGTTTGTTGTGTGAGGAGTGCCATGTTTTGGCACCAGTCATTTTGGTGAGTGTAAATCCTTAAGAGTGGATGTTTTTATGGTGGATTATGTATTTTGGGATCCATACTTATGTGTTTGATCATTTGGTTTGATCTGGAAGAAGTTGTAAGGTTCCATTTGAGTAGGCCCTAGTTGTATGACCCTAGAAATAAGGGTTTGGTGGCTAGAAGAATGGGTAGGTGTTGAGACCTTAAAAACTTGAAAGTTTTTTTTAAAACCTTATGAGAGACTATTTTTTGGTTTGGAGGTTGGGGAGTGAATATTTCTATGAGTTTCTTTGTAATGGGGATGGAATTAGGCCTAGTTGGTGGCTGCTAGGGTATTGGATCTACTAGATGGTTCAAAGGAGTCTATCTTGGGGTTTGGGTAGGATTTATAGAACCCAAAAGGGTATCTAAAACAATCAATATTTCCTTTATTTGTTTGGGAGGATTGGGAGAAAAAGGATGATTTGTGACTAGTGAGGGCTACTAGCCTAGAAAGCTAATAGAGTAGATTGGGTTGAAGATCACTTGAATAGACTTGGAGGGCTAGTGGAACATAGCATATGGACCATGATAAGGTGTTCTAAGAAGTTAGAACCAAGGTGGAAGACTTGTTCCAGAAGATTTGACACATTGGAGGCTCTAGGTGCATTGGGAGAAGGGAAGTACACCAGGGTCAACTCCAAAGCAAGGGAAGTACACTAGGGTCATTGTGGATCCTTTGGCAATGGGACAAGACCATTTGAGGTCATTTGATAATGTATTGGACCATTATTGGTCATTTTATATTATTTTCATCATGTTTGTAATGATTTTGGGATCATTTGATACTATGATCAACAAAGATGCTATGTAAGCCATTTAATGGCATGAGGGTTAACTATGTAACCTTAGGATCACTTAATGGATCCAAGGTCAAATGTAAGGGTAAAGGACATATAGGGATATCTAAGATTGTTATAGAGATATCAAAATATCTTTGACTAATTTTAATTTGAGGATACATATGTATAAATTTTGCAAAGAATTGTGCCTAAGTTGAATCCAAAAAATGTGTTAGATGTGGAACATGAATTCGACTACCAATCCTCCTTAAAAAATCTCTTTGATTAGGAGATACTCATGTTATTCTTCCAAAATTCTTCAATCAAGGATTTCAAAGCTTCAACAATTGCTTTATCTTTTCACGGTAGTCTACCAGAAAATGCCCATAGCTCATTGCTATTTGGATCTTCCACTCTTGGACGCCTTCCGAGTGCTCTCATTAGATACTTTTTTCTTATTTTCAATGTTTTTATTGTCTTTCTAATGAGTTGAGATTTCTTACTTTTATTGTTTACTATTGTTGATGTAAGTACACATTGTGTGACATTACTATCTTTCATGTGTGATGTAGAACCCACACTCTCATATGCAGTCATTAGATTCTTTACAATAGATTTTTCACTTGACTCATCCATCATTCTTAGCCCAAGAATCTTCATGATGGGCCTAAATTTCATATTTCTCATCATTTCAACAAATAGTTGGCATCTTCCTATCATATTTAAATTCTCAAAAAATGATCTCCAAATACAATTAGCATTTCTTTGACAAGTATGCTTGGGAATCTTGTCAGGCATTTCTTGCAAAATGTTAGTATCAATATCAATCAAATATTTTGGCTTTCTATAAATAATTCTAGGGGCATCAAAAACATTATGTGTGAATTGTGTACCATCTTGAGTGCCTTCAACATGACACGATGTTGTGCCTACACCTTGGGATGTAGCTAATGGTGTGCATTCAACATGATACAATTGTGTGTCTCCACTTTGGGATGTAGACAATAGTGTGCCTTCAATATGATACAAGGGGGTGTGTACACCTTGGGATGTAGACAATGGTGTGCCTTGAACATGATACAAGGGTGTGCCCACACCTTCAGAAGTAGACAATGGTGTGCCTCAAATATGATACAATGGTGTGCCTCCAACATTGGATGATGATGTCTCTTCAACTTGGAACTCATAGATGATGTGCCTCATAATTCAATTGTCTTGTTGTACGCAAGTTTCTCATTCATTGTCTTTTTGTTTCCAATTCTAATTCTCTCTTACTCTGTATTGATGTTTCATGTTCCTCATCCAAAGAAAAATATTCTTCTATGGTATGCATTTTTTTTTGTTCACGAAGTTGTCTCGTTATTTCCCTTTTCTTCTCTTTGTCTCTTTCATGCTCTTTTGGTGTTAAAATATTTTCTCATTTCCTCGACATGATGATGATTTCTACATATGAACTGATTAAAATTTTAAAAATATAATATAAATCTATTACAATAAGTCAAATTATAATATCTTTTTATTACAATTATATCAAATTATGTATTGAACAAGTCTATATCATACCAATTATAAACCAAAGGACTCTTTATTCACATTTCACATCTAAAAAATTAAAAAATGTATCTCAATCGATAAATTTAGATGAAGAATGATTGAATTTCACAATTCAATGTTGATTTTTACACAAAAAAGTGGTGCAAACTAATAGAATATGCTTCTTTTTCACCTTCAACACCATGAAAAGTGAATATTTGTCAGATAAAATGCTGAAAATAGATAGTTTACAAAAAAAGTGGGCCGCTTTCATGAGATCTCTAGCAGATAAGAGCATTTACTTTAGTCTTGCATAGCATGAGCGTGCTATAGCCTATGTGCCCTATGCAAAACTAGAAAAGTGTAATGCATAGTCTTGCATAGCGCGAGCATGCTATAGGACATTTTCCCTATGCAAGAAACACAAAAGTGGTGTGTGTGTGTGTGTGAGAGAGAGAGAGAGAGACTCTTGTCACCCTCTTTGACGTAGAGCTCTCCCCTATCTAGGCAGCTCGGTAAATGGTGAGAACTTCAGTGTTGCTCCGAACCCAAAGTGGGCTTAGGAGAGTGCTCTACACCTTTAGAAGATCCTAAAAAAAACTCAATTACACTATCCTTGTAGAAGGATTCAGTGTCTCCAACCGGCTTGTACTCCCTTAGGTTCTACTACTGCTTGGTTGATACTTGGTCGATGCTCGGTGCCTATGTTAACTGAGTGGGCTCGATAGCTTTACCGAGTGATTTCTTGATGCTCAGTAATGCTTACTGCAAAATGCCTTACTCAATTTTCTTTCTAATGGGAAAATAAAAATATGATAAGGGGATGGAAAGGTTCCATACACAAATGAAATTTTTACTATGGGAGAAATTTCCACAAACACAACAGGATTTAAATAACAAGTCTAAGAGTTTAGACCTTTCTGAGCTTGTAGCCTTCCGATGAGGCTCTAGGGTTCTAGTTCCAAATCCTTACAAGGAATCTATGGAAACAAATTATTTTTAGACACCCTTAAATGACTTGTAACAAACCTCAAGATCCTAAGATCCTAAACATGAAAAGAAACACTTAACAACTCCTGGTCCATTAGTCCCGATAGGGCTAACTGACTTGGTAGATGAAGGAAAGCTTCACCAGTTGGTTGTTCTAGGTTTATTACCAAATATAATAGTGTTGGATTTCCCAAAGAGACCACAATCTATCTTTAGATTTCTTTTATCCACCCCTGAAGTGCTTCTATCACTTCACTTCTTCATTTCATGAACCAAGCACATAGAGATGCTTGGTCTAGAATCTGCAAATAGATTTCTCTAGACAATCCCCCTTTTCCTACACTCTAGAGGAATCAAAATACATTTCCCCTACTTTCATTTCCCAACTTTGCATGGAGTCCCACTAAGGAAATGCAAGTTAGAGCATTTTTTACCAAAACCCTGGTCCAGGAAGGTTTCCTGAAAACCAGGAGACTTATTCCCTCAACTTTCGACTCCAATCTTCAAACTGATTCAAACTAAGTGCAATGGATTCCTAATTCATAGCATGTGTCAGATCAACCAAATTTATTCTTTTTACTTCTATTAAAACCCGTACATGAAGCATTTCAAAATCTAGAATTTAGAGAAAATAGGGATCTTTTATTGATTGAATGCAAAAATTATATAGAGTATCTATACTGTTCAACAACACATCTTCCACCCACCTAAAAGGGCTATATGAAGACTTACCTCAATGGATCCAACCATTTTTCAAATGGTTGTGACCAGTGGGAGGTTGTTTCATAGGTTAGTGGCAACTTTCCAAAGAAGTTGGCGATAGCATTTCTTACATTATTGCAACTTTTACAAAATTTTGCATTGTTGCTCTTAATGAGCCTATAGGCCTAAGCCTTGTTATTAAACAACTTAAGAAGACACCTAGGAAACCTAACATCCCAAATGTGCCTTTGGACCATACTCAAAACCTATGGTTTATAACCACACTGAGGGTGACTAGGTCGTACAAGTAGGCTTATTAAAATTAACCTATCAATCTAGAAGTTGTGAAAAGTGGGGAGTGCTCCTGCTTGGGTGCTCCTGCACCATACTCCCATGTTTTAAAACTCAAGTCCCACTTTAGAGAAGTTTCTAAACTGAAGTTCCATGCTTGTTGATACACTCTTCACTCATCCATGTAGCATCAATGTGTGGTAACCCTTTCCATTTGACCAAGTAATCCTTGTAGGTCTTCTTCCTAGTTTGTTTGACAACTTTAGAGTCCAGAATCTTTTCCAACTACAAAGGTTGGCTCGATGTCAAGTCCTTTATCCATTTTTCCTATGTATCTTTAGTATCTTGAAAAATGTCAGTAGATCCCGCATCACCCTTAAAAGGAGTGAGATCACAAATGTTAAAGATAGGAGAAAGAGAAATAGTAGGGGGTAAAGAAATTTCATAAGCATTGTCCCCAAATTTATGAAGTATTTGATAGGGACCAATCTTCCTCATCTACAGTTTGGTATGTCCCCTAGGTAGCCTTGCCTTATTTAGGTATGCCCATACTTGATCTCCTATTTTGAAAGTAACATGTCTCTTCTTCTTATCTGCATGTTCTTTGTACCTTGCACTATTATGAATCAATGTATCTCGGACTTGATCATGAATCTGTTTGATCCATGCTGACAGTTCCTCACCTTGTGCACTAACTTTAAAGTTAGTCAATAACTCTCTTAGTTCCATAAATCCTCTTGGATGGAGTCAATAATTCACTTGGAATGGTGTCTTCCCTATTGATCGGTTTACTGAATCATTGAAAGCAAATTCTACTTGGGGACGAATAGCATCCCAAGTCTATTTGTATTGTTTTGTTAGACACCTTAAAAGGTTGCCTAGTGATCTATTTACAACTTGAGTCTTCCCATCAGTTTGTGGATGGTATGTAGAACTGAATGATATATTTATCCCCAAATTTTTCCAAAGGGTTCTCCAAAAGTGTCCCTAGAATTTCACATCTCTATTGAAAATAATGGATGTTGGTAATACATGAATTATGACCACTTCCTTAAAAAACAAGTTTGCAATATGTGAAGCATCATTAGAGACTTTACAAGGAACAAAATGTGCCATTTTTTTGAATCTGTCAACTATGAAAAAAATACTATCAAATCTTTGCTTGGTTCTCGGTAGTCTGACAAAATCCATGCTCACACTATCTCATGGCTTTGTTGGGATCAGTAGTGGTTGATAGAGACCTTGATTGGTCCTGACTTCTTATCCCTTTGACAAATAGTCCATGATTCAACAAATTTTCTGACACCAGTCAGTAACCAAGGCCAACAATAGTTTCTCCTTACGAGTTCAAGTGTCTTATCTATGCCAAAGTGACCTCCTAGTGTACCATAATGTTTCTCTCTAATCAGATTTTATCTCATGGAGCATTTAGGAATATAAAGTTGACCTTTGAACAAAAGGCCATTCTACAATAAATATTCATAATAAGTAGTATTATATGCATCTGATAGAGTAGAGAAAACCTGATAGATATCATCAAAATCTAAATCATCCTTTCATAGATGTTTGAGGGCATCAATCCCTATGCTTTGTACCTGCACTTCTTCAACCAGAATCACTCTTCTGTTGAGAGCATCTACAACTTTATTTGAAGTTCCTTTCTTATGCTTTATGGAAAATGTGAATGCTTGGAGTTGTTCAACCCATTTCATGTGCTTGCAGCTTAGTTTGTCCTGACTATTCAGAAAACTTAAAGCATGATTATCTATAAAGACAATAAATTCCTTAGGAAGAAAATAGTGCCTCCATTTCTTGAGGGCTTGAACCATTGCATACAATTCTAAGTCATATGTGTTGTATTTCTTCTTTTCTTCATTCAATTTTTCAGAGAAGAAAGCCACTGGTCTTCCATCCTGACTGAGGACTGCGCCTATAGCCAGATTGCTAGCATCAGTTTCCACTATGAACAATTTATCGAAGGTCGGTAGTGCCAAGATGGCATATTGTGCTACTCTTTCCTTCAAGTATTTAAAAGATTCATCTACTTGTGTTGTCCACTGGAACTTTGTTTTTCTGCCACCCTTGATGGTATCAAGTAAAGGAGCACAAATGTGACTAAATTTTTTGATAAATTTCCTAAAAAAGGTAGCCAATCCATGAAAGCTCCTGACTTCTCCTAGAATCTTTGGTGTGGGCCAATTAATGATAGCCTCTACCTTTTGAGGATCTATTTTCAATGTGCCCTTTGAGATAACAAAACCCAAAAATATCAACTCTTGTTGCATGAATGTACATTTTTCTAAGTTGATAGACAATTTCTTCTCATCTAGTTTTTCTAGAACTTGCTCCAAATGTCTCATGTGTTCCTTCATAGTCCCACTAAAGATTAATATGTCATATAAATAGACCACCACAAACTTTCCTATGAAATCTTGAAGCACTTCATTCATTAATCTCATGAAGGTTCTAGGAGCATTGCAAAGGCCAAATGGCATCACCAGCCATTCATACAATCCTTCAGTGGTTTTGAATGCATTTTTCCACTCATCACCGGGCCTTATCCTTATCTAATGGTAACCGAATTTGAGTTCAATTTTTGAGAAGTAACATGCTCCTCCAAGTTGGTCTAAAAGATCTTCAATCCTGGGTATAGGGAATCAGTATCTGATTGTAATTTTGTTTACTACCCTGGAGTCAGTGCATAATCTCCATTTACCATCATTTTTAGGGGCCAAAACACTCAAGACTGCACAAGGGTTGAGACTCTTTTGCATGAGTCCTTTAGTCAAACAATTCACCGACTTCTTTGGTGACTTCGGCATTCTGATCAGGAGTGAGTTTATAAGTATCTTTTTTGGGTAGGGAAGCACCTAGGATGAAATATATTTGGTGGAAATTATCCCTCAATGGTGGGAGTTCATCTGGTGTGTCTCCTGGAACTATTCCTTTATACTTTTGTAGTAGACTATCTACTTCCTTCGGTACTTCATTATGCATTGTCTTCTCCTTTGGCTTAAGGACTAGGGCATATCCTACCTCAGAATCTTGAATAGTACTTATCATCTCTTGTTCTCCTGCAAGGATGATTAACTATTCTTTTGGTTTTTCTTGTGGAGGATCAGGGAGAGGGAGCAGATTGTATTTGTGACCATTTTGCACAATTTGGTATTTGTTTGTGACCCCATCATGTTTATCCTATAGATCATACTACCATGGACATCCTAAAGAAATTTGGCATACATCCATGTCTACAACATCACAAAGGACTCTATCCTTATAGTCTTTAATAGAGAAATCTACCCAAGCTTGTTAATTTATGAGGGTCTATTTCCCTTTTGTCAACCAAGATACATGGAATGGGTTTGGGTGGGGTATCTTTTCCAATTTTAATTTATCTACCATTTCCTTAGATACATGATTTTTAGTAGAATGAGAATCAATAACTAACTTGCATACCTTTCCGTGGCTCTTGTAGTTGGTTCTGAAAAGACTTTTTCTTTAGGGAGGTTCCACCGGTACTGGTGCTTGGATCAAATTCCTCTTCATCATGAGGCTTACTCCATCTTCTCTCATACAGTCTCTCACACTATCAACATCATCTTCTTGTACTAGGTTGGCTCTTCTTTCACCTTGGTTATTCTTCTTGTCTCTATTTGAACACCTATTGGTGCAGTGTCTTGTCTGATTGTAGTTCTAACATTTGATTTGTTTATTTTTTCTTCCTCCATTTCTATCCCTATCATTTCCTCTTCTACGTTGGTATCCACCTCTTGAACTACTTTCTCCTTGGGTGTTCTCTTTATTAGCTTCTCCTTGTGGTCTATTGTTATGTCCTCTTCCTCCAAAGTTTCCTCTACCTCTTTCATTCTTGGCTTTTCCTCTACCACTCTGTTCATTCCTCCTCTTGAAATTTTGCTCAAACTTTAATGCCAATTGATAGCATTCATTCATTTTGGTAGGGCTTGTCAAACTAAGTTCATCTTGAATTGAGACCCTGACGCCTTGCATATACTGAGCAAGCTTTACACATTCTGGTTTAGCAAGCTTGGATTTCATCACCAATCTCTAAAATTCTTCAATATACCTAGACATGTCCATCTCTTTTTGTCTTAGACTCATTCTCCTTTTATGAAGTTGAACTTCATAATCTTTAGGGATGTAAGTTTCCCTAAGTAGGGTCACCATCTTCTTCTAAGTGGTGACTGGATTCTTTCCATTCTTCACCCTATCATCTTGAGTGAAGTTCCACCATGTGAGTGCAGAGCCTTTGAGCTTTGACTTAGAAATCTTCACCCTTTGATTCTTAGGGATGTCTTCACAATCAAAGAAACTATTTAGGGCATCCACCCAATCCATTGTAGAATCTGGGTCCATCCTCCCATTTTTATGTAGGAAACTCAATCTTGGCATCCATGGTTCTCCTCTCCATAGATTTTAGAGTCTTCATAAATAGCCTCTCATCTGCAGGACATTCTTCTTCCTCCTGCTCAAGGGGTTCTTCATCACTCCTTTCTTCAACATTCTCAGAGTTTCCACTACCTCTCTTCTGAAGCTCTTCCCTCAGCCTGTCCATCTCTTTCCTCATTTGCTGCATCTCGGTGTCTCTCCGATCATCATGTTGTTTCCTTTTCTCTTTCAAGTATCTTACTATCTCTGCATTGGTCATCCTTGATGAAAATTCTCCATCATTTATTTTAGTCTTCCATAGCACAAGCGTGCTATAGCCTATGTGCCCTATGCAAAACTACAAAAGTGTAATGCATAGTCTTGCATAGCGCGAGCATGCTATGGGGTGTGTGCCCTATGCAAGAAACACAAAAGTGGTGTGTGTGTGTGTGTGTGTGTGTGAGAGAGAGAGAGAGAGAGACTCTTGTCACCCTCTTTCATCTCCCTCTCTTAGTCTCTCTCTCACACTCTCTCCCACCTTCCTACCCTCTCTCCCTCTATCTTTCACGCTCTTTCATCTCCCTCTCTCAGTCTCTCTCTCTCTCTCTCTCTCTCTCTCTCTCTCCTTTATGTAGGAGAAACCCCTCCACTCTGCACAACACCTATATTTCTAGGGTCTATTAATAAGCCAACTTGTAAGACCTAGTCACCCTTGGTGTGATTATAAAGCATGGGCTTTTTACTATGGTCCAAAGGCACATTTAGGAGTTTAGATTTTCTTAGGTGTATTTTAAGTTGTTTCAATAATGTTTGGGATCATTAGGATCCAAGGCTTAAGCCTATAGGCTCATTAGGAGGAAGAATGCAATATTTGGCAAAAGTTGCAAAACGCAAGAAATGTTGCTCGACAACTTCTTTGAAAAGTTTCTACCAACTTGTCAAACAACTTCCCAATGGTCAAAACCTTTTAAAAATGGTTGTATTTGGTGGGGAAGGTCTTCATAGCACCCTATCAGGTGGGTGGAAGACAACGAAAAAAACTCTATGTAATTTTTGCTTTCAATCAATAAAAATCCCTATTTTTCTCTACGTTCTAGACTGTAAATAATATGTGTACGGATTGGTACAAAAGTGTAAAGAATAAAAAAATTTGATCCCACCTTTGTCATGAATTAGGACTCCAATGCCTTTTATTTGAGTTAGTTTGAATATTGAAGTCAAGAGATAGAAGAATCTATTTCCCGAGTTTTGAGGAAACCCTCCTGAACCAGGGTTTTAAGCAAATAATGCCCTAACATGCTTTTCCTTCATGGGATTCCCATGAAAAGTGGAGAAATGAAATTAGGGTCAATTTATTCTATATCCTCAAGAGCGTGGGAGAAAGGGGATTATTTTGAGAAGTCTGATTGCAGGCTCTAGGCCAAGCATCTCTATGTGCTTGGTATAGAATATGGAAGAGTGAAGTGACAGTAGCACTTCGAGGGTGGATAAAAGCATTATGATGAAATATTTTTGTCTCTTTGGAATTCCTAACACCATTTCAATTGGTGGTTTTCCTTGGACAATCAACTTGTGAACATTCCCTTCAATAACCGAGTTAATTAGCCCTATTAGGACTAGTGGATCAAGGATTTTTTAGTATTGTCCTTATTGTTTGAGATCTAGCAATCTAGAGGTCTGGTACAAGTCTAAAACAAGGGTGTCCAAATATACTATGTGTTTTTTAGGTTCCATGTGAGAATTTAGAACTAAGCCCTTAGAACCTCACTCAAAAGGGTACAAGCCCGGCAAGGCTTAAAATCAAGAACTTGTTGTCCAACGCCTGTAAGGTGTGGAAATCACTCCCATAGTAGAAATTCAGTGATCATGGAACCTTTCCATCCCATTTCCTAATAGGAAGGTTCCCATTTCAAGCTGAACTAGTAAGGGTGCTTCACAATAAGGATTATCGAGCATCAGGAAACTACTCGGTAAAGCCACCAAGCCCACTCTATTAACAGAAGTATCTAGCATCAAATGATCTCACTCGGTCAAAGAAGGAACCGAGTAACAACAGAGCTTGGGAGAGTAAAAGCTAGTTAAAGACATTAAATCCTCCAATGAGGATAGTGGATTTGTGTCTATCATAGGATTTTCTAAAGGTTTAGAGCACTCTCCTAAGCCCACTTTGGGTTCAGAGAAACACCAAAGGTCTCACCACTTACCGAGTTGCCTAAATAAGGGAGATCTTTGCATCAAGTGCTATAAGAGCATCTAAGATCCTAAGGGTAAAGATATACTAGCACCATGGAAGGAGAAGATGACAGAAGATTTTTGTCAAGGATGACCAATGCAGAGATAGTAAGATACCTGAGAGAGAAAAGGACACAGCGTGATGAATGAAGAGACATCAAGATGCAACACATGAGGCAAGAAATGGATAGGCTTGGGGAAGAGCTTCAAAAGAGAATTATTATAAACTCTGATGATGTCAAAGAAGGGAGTGATGAATAACCCCTTGAGTAGGATGAAAAAGAATGTCCTACAGACTAGAGGCTACTTATGAAGACTCTAAAGTCTTTGGAGAGGAGAACCATGGATGCCAAGCTAGAGTTTCCTACATATAATGGGAAGATGGACCTGAATGTTGCAATGGATTGGGTGGATGCCCCAAATAGTTTCTTTAATTGTGAAGACATCTCTGAGAATCAGAGGGTGAAGATTGCTAAGTCAAAGCTTAAAGGCTCTGCACTCACATGGTGGAACTTCACTCAAGATGATAGGGTGAAGAATGGAAAGAATCCAATCACCAATTAGAAGAAGATGGTGGCCCTTCTTAGGGAATCTTATGTCCCTAAATATTATGAAGTCTAATTTCATAAAAGAAGAATGAGTTTGAGACAAGAGGAGATGGATATCTCTAGTTATACTGAAGAATTTCAAAGGTTGGTGATGAAATCCAAGCTTGCTGAACCAAAATGTGTGAAGCTTTCTCAGTATATGCAAGGCCTAAGGGTCTCAATTTAGGATGAACTTAGTTTGACAAGCCCTACCACAGTGAACCAATGCTATCAATTGGCATTGAAAATTGAAGAAAATTTCAGAAGGAGGAATGAATAGAGTGGTAGAGGAAAAGCTAAGAATGAAAGAAGTAGGGGAAACTTTGGAGGAAGAGGACAGAACAATAGACCACAAGGAGAATCTAATAAGGAGAACATCTAAGGGGAAAGAAGTTCAAGAGGTGGATACAGAGGAACAAGAGGAAATGGTAGAGGCAGAAATAGAGGAATAAACAATGGACAAATTAGATGTTATAACTGCAATCAGATAGGGCAATACACCAATAGGTGTCCAAATAGAGACAAGAAAAATAACCAAGGTGAAAGAACAGCCAACCTAGTGCAAGAAGCTGATGTTGACAATGTAAGAGATTGTACAGAAGAAGAAGGTGTATCCCTCATGATGAAGAGGACCTTAATCCAAGCACCAGTACCAGTGGATACTCCTCAAAGGAAGAATCTCTTTAGGACCAACTACAAAAGCCATGGAAAGGTAGGAAAATTAGTAATTGATTCTGGTTCTACTAAAAATCTTGTATCTAGAGAGATGGTAGATAAATTAAAACTAGAAAAGATAACCCACCCAAACCCATCCCATGTATCTTAGTTGACAAAAGGGTAGCAGACCCTCATAAATGAACAAGTTTGGGTAGATTTCTCTATTAAAGACTATAAGGATAGAGTCCTTTGTGATGTTGTAGATATGGATGTTTGTCACCTTTTGTTAGGACGTCCATGGTAGTATGATTTGTAGGATAAACATGATGGATTCACAAAAAAATACCAAATTATTCAAAATGGTCACAAGTACAACCTGCTCCCTCTTCCTGGTCCTCAACAAGAAAAACCCAAAGAATAATTAGTCATGCTTGCAAGAGAACAAGAGATGATCAACACTATTCAAGATTCTAAGGTAGGATATGCCCTAGTCCTTAAACCATAGGAGAAGACATTGAACAATGAAGTAACGAAGGAAGTAGACAGTCTACTGCATAAGTACAAAGGGATAGTTGCAGGAGACACACCATATGAACTCCCACCATTGAGGGACATCTGTCACCAAATATATTTCATCCCAGGTGCTTCCCTACCCAACAAGGTTGCTTATAAACTCACTCCTAGTCAGAATGTTGAAGTCACATGACAAATTAGTGAATTGTCTACAAAAGGACTCATACAAAAGAGTCTCATCCCTTATGTAGTCCCGAGTGTTTTGGACCCTAACAAGGATGCAAAATAGAGACTATGCACTGACTCCAGGGAAATAAACAAAATAAAAATCAGATATAAATTCCCCATACCTAGGATCGAGGATCTACTAGACCAACTTAGAGGTGCATATTATTTCTCAAAAATTGACCTTAAATGAGGTTACCATCAGATAAGAATAACATTGAGAGATGAGTGGAAAACTTCATTTAAAACCACTGAGGGATTATATGAATGGCTTGTGATGTCATTTGGCCTTAGCAATCCTCCTAGCACCTTCATGATATTAATGAATGAAGTGCTTCAAGATTTCATAGGAAATTTTGTGGTGGTCTATTTAGATGAAATTTTAATCTTTAGTGGGACTATAGAAGAGAACATGAGACATTTGGAACAAGTTCTCCAAAGACTACATGAGAAAAATTATCTATCAACTTAGAAAAATGTACATTCAGGAAACAAGAGTTGATATTCTTGGGTTTTGTTATGTCAAAGGGAACTTTAAAAATGGATCCTGAAAAGGTAGAGGCTATCATTAATTGGCCCATACCAAAGACTCCATGAGAATTCATGAGCTTTCATGGATTGGCTACCTTTTATAGGAAGTTTATCAAAAAATTCAGTCACATTTGTGCACCTTTACTTGATACCATCAAGGGTGGTAGAAAAACAAAGATCCAGTGGGAAACACAAGAAGATGAAGCTTTTAAGTATTTGAAGAAGAGAGTAGCACAATATCCCATTTTGGCACTACCTACCTTTGACAAATTGTTCACAGTGCAGACCAATGCTAGCAATCTAGCCATAGTCGTAGTCCTTAGTCAGGATGGAAGACCGGTGGCTTTCTTCTCTAAAAACTTGAATGAAGCAAACAAGAAATATAGTACATATGACTTGGAACTTTATGCTATGGTTCAAGCCCTCAAGAAATGGAGGCACTACTTACTTCCTAAGAAATTTATCATCTTTACAGATAATCATGCTTTAAGTTTTCTGAACAGTCAGGATAAACTAACCCTTATGCACATGAAATGGGTTGAATAACTCCAAGCATTCACATTTTCTATAAAGAATAAGAAAGGAACTTCAAAAAAAGTAGCAGATGCTCTCAGTAGAAGAGTGATTTTGGTTTCAAAAGTGTAGGTACAAATCATAGGAATTGATGCCCTCAAGCACCTATACAAGGATGATTCAGACTTTGATTATATCTATGAGGTTTTCTCTACTCTTTCAGATGCATATAATACTACTTATTCATAATATTTATTGCAGAATGGCATTTTGTTCAAAGGAAGTCAACTCTGTATTCCTAAATGCTCCATGAGAGAAAATCTGATTAGAGAGAAGCATTTTCATACATTAGGAGGTCATTTTGGCATAGATAAGACACTTGAACTTGTAAGGAGAAACTATCATTAGCCTTGGTTACCCACTAATGTCAGAAATTTTTTAGAGTCATGCACTATTTGTCAAAGGGATAAAGGATTTAGGACCAATGAAGGTCTCTATCAACCACTCCCTATTCCAAAAAAACCATGGGACAGTGTGAGTATGGATTTTATCTTAGGACTTCTGAGAACTAAACAAGGATTTGATAATATCTTTGTTATAGTTGATAGATTTAGAAAAATGGCACACTTTGTTCCTTGTAAAGTTTCTAATGATGCTTCACATATTTCTAACTTGTTCTTTAAATAAGTGTTTAGAATTCATGGATTTCCAACATCCATTATCTCAGACAAAGATGTGAAATTCCAAGGTCACTTTTGGAGAACCCTTTGGAAAAAGTTGGGGACAAACCTATCATTCAGTTTTGCATACCATCTACAGACAGATGGGCAAACTGAAGTTGTAAATAGATTATTAGGAAACCTTCTAAGGTGTCTAACAAAATAGTATAGGCAAACATGGGATGCTATCCATCCTCAAGAAGAATTTTATTTCAATGATTCAGTAAACAGGTCAACAGGGAAGACACCATTCCAAGTGAATTATGGACTTCATCCAAGAGGAGTTATGGAATTGAGTGAGTTAATGACTAAATTTAAAGTCAGTGCACAAGGAGAAGAATTGTCTACATGGATCAAATAGATTCATGATCAAGTCAGAGATACATTGAGTTATAATACTACAAAGTACAAACAACAGGAAGATAATAAGAAAAGACATGTTACTTTTAAAGAAGGAGATCAAGTATGGGCATACTTGAATAAGGAAATACTACCTAGGGGACACACAAAATTATAGATGACAAAGATCGGTCCCTATCAAATACTTTATAATTTTGTGATAATGTTTATGAAATTTCTTTACCCCCTACTATTTATATTTCTCCTATATTTAAAATTTGTGATCTCACTCCTTTTAAGGGTGATGGAGGATCTAATAACACTTTACAAGATACTGAAGATACACAAGCAGAATAGATAAAGGACTTACCACCAAGCCAACCATTACAGTTGGAAAAGATTCTGGACACTAAAGATGTCAAGAAAACCAGGAAGAATACCTACAAAGACTACTTGGTTAAATGGAAGGGGTTACCAAACATTGATGCTACATGGATGAGTGAAAAGTGTATCAACAAGAATGGAACATTGGTTCAAAAACTACTCTCAAGTGGGACTTGATTTTTTAAAACAAGGGAGTATGGTGCAGGAGCACCCCCTCCACTCCTCACAACACCTATACTTCTAGGGTCTATTAATAAGCCAACTTGTAAGACCTAGTCACCCTCAGTGTGGTTATAAACCATGGGTTTTTTACTATGGTCCAAAGGCACATCTAGGAGTTTAGATTTTCCTAGGTGTCTTTTAAGTTGTTTCAATAATGTTTGAGATCACTAAGATGCAAGGCTTAGGCCTATAAGCTCATTAGGGAAAAGAATGCAACATTTTACAAAAGTTGCAAAATGCAAGAAATGTTGCTCGGCAACTTCTTTGAAAAGTTGCTACTGACTTTTAAAACAACCTCCCAATGGTCACAACCTTTGAAAAATTGTTGGATCCATTAGGGAAGGTCTTCATATAGCCCTTTCAGGTGGGTGGAAGATAAGGGGAAAAAAACCTCTCTGTAATTTTTGCTTTTAATCAATAAAAATCCTTAATTTTCTCAACGTTCTAGACTGTAAACAATACGTGTGTGGATTGGTACGCAAGTGTGAAGAATAAAATTTTTTGATCCGACCTTTGTCATGAATTAGGACTCCAATGCCTTTTATTTTAGTTATTTTGAAGATTAGAGTCAAGAGATAGAAGAATCTATTTATCAGGTTTTGAGGAAACCCTCCTGAACTAGGGTTTTAAGAAAATAATGCCCTAACTTGCTTTTCCTTCATGGGATTCCCATGAGAAGTGGGTAAATGCAAGTAGGTTCAATGTATTCTAGATTCTCAAGAGTGCAAGAGAAAGGGGATTGTTTTGAGAAGTCTTCTTGCAAGCTCTAGGCCAAGCATCTCTATGTGCTTGGTACAAATTATGAAAGACTGAAGTGACAGTGGCACTTTGGGGGTGGATAAAAGCATTTTGATGACAAATTTTTGTCTCTTTTGGATTCCTAACACCATTGCAATTGGAATTTTACCTTGGACAATTGACTAGTGAACATTCCCTTAAATAACCGAGTTAATTAGCTCTGTCAGGACTAGTGGATCAGGGATTGTTAGGTATTGTCCTTATTGTTTGAGATCTTGTGATCTAGAGGTTTGGTACAAGTCTAAAAAAGGGTGTCCAAATATACTATGTGTTTTGTAGGTTCCATGTGAGAATCTGGAACTAATCCCTTAGAACCTCGCTCAAAAGGCTACAAGCCCAACAAGGCTTAAAATTGAGAACTTGTTGTCTAAAGCCTGTAAGGTGTGGAAATCACTCCCATAGTAGACATTTAGTGATCATGGAACCTTTCCATCCTGTTTCCTAATATGAAGTTTCCCATTTCAAATTGAACCAGTAAGGGTGCTTCATAGTAAGGATTACCAAGCATCAAGAAACTACTCAATAAATCCATCAAGCCCACTTGGTTAACATAAGTACCAAGCATCAATCAAGCTCACTCAGTCAAAGAAGGAACCAAGTAACAACCGAGCCTAGGGGAGTAAAAGCTAGTTAAAGACATTGAATCCTCTAGTGAGGATACTGGATTTGTTTCTATCATAGGATCTTCTAAAGGTGTAGAGAACTCTCCTAAGCCCACTTTGGGTTTAGAAAAACACTGAAGGTCTCACCACTTACCAAGTTTCCTAAATAGGGGAGAGATTGTTAGGAATGGGAACACTAAGAGGGGGTGTGAATTAGTGTTCACTATATTTTAATCTTTTACTTTTACTCTTGAAACTTATCTTGATTTCTTAAGTACTGAAATAAACATAAATGCACATAAGATAAAAAAAAATTGCAACACATAACACCAATATGGTTATGGGGAAACCCAAATAGGTAAAAACCCCAGTGGGAATTGACACCCACTAAGAACTGCACTAGTGTCTTATGATCCTTTTTAGAAGATCTGCAACCCTGTTAGGAGTTGTTCTTTACAATGCTTTTAGTACAAAGACCTAGTCAAAGGTTGGACCCTATTAGGATTCTTTTACAATAACCCTATTAGGGGTGGGGACACATTGTCCTAGAGCTCACTGCTCAAGTGGTGAAGGCTACAACCTTCTGATCTCATATACACACTATATTTGCTGGATGAACTGGTGCCATCACACTGCTTGTCTGATCAGTTCCTTTTGTGCGCTGATGCTTTAGCCTCTTGTAAAGATTTAACTCATTCTATCTTCACTTCGCATGTCTCTACTCTACTTATCTTATCTCTATATCCTCTTTCATACTTTATTACAAAGGTGCATCTTATATTTATATGCACTAACAAAATAAATAACTAGGTCGGCCTATAACTGATTACATACAATGCTTACAAGTGAATTGGCTCAAGTATGTTTACAAACAAAGATGTTTACATGTCTAAAACCTAATTAAAATGGGTGCATAGCATTTACAAAACATTATTATAACCGCTAATCAAATTACTATTAGTCAGATGCATACATTGTTCTATTCTAGCATTCACTGTCTATACCACTTCAACTATTTGTATCTTCATCATACTATCTCATTTGATCATGCACTCTTAGACTTAGCATGAATACACACTTACCATCTTAACTTCAAGGGTGCATACCATAACTTGGTCATACGCATGTGCATTGATGCTATGATCTTCTGGTGCTCTGCTAACTATCCAGTCTTATACTTAGCCATATTCTAACCTTACGATAATATGCATTGACTCCAAAACTCTATATGACTTTGTTTCCATAATGACAACACTATATCTAGTCATATACAATAGTATAGTAAACTTTCCAATAATATCCCCCTTTATCATTAATGGCAACAAAGGAATATGGAAAAGTTACTATTTCTACCTTTATACAAAATTCTTTAGTATATACTCTAACTTATATCTCCCTTATACTTTGTGCTATATTTCTTCTCTACATCATATATTATACATACAATACTCCCCCTTTGACATAAATGACAAAGGTGCTCAAAAAAGGTATATCTACAAGTACTTACAGAGAAAGTACATCTGGATAAGTAATTTGCAAGTTCTAGATCTCTTGTTTCCAAAATGCTATCAGTGCATTGAGAATCTGTAGATGGGCGCATAAGGCATATTTTAGCTTCTCCATCTTCTCCAAGTTTGTACTCAAACCTTGATCATATGATGCAAGAGCATCCTAGGATTCTTGGAAATCCTATATCAACCAAAAATATGTTTATCTTTGAAGGTAGATTGTTGGTTTTGATCTTGGTTTGGTGGAGTTCTTGCTCGGTTTGGGAGATTGGTTGCTCCATTTCTATGGTTTTCGGGGTGCTCAATCTCTGAAGAATGCTCAATGATTGAAGGCATCATTCCATTGATGCTCGGCAATAACTATGTTCCTCGATCATGCCTGGTATGGTCAGTCGATTGGTGCTCAGTTATTTATTCTGTTTCTTAGTGTTCTTACATACCGACTGGATGGTTTGACTAGATCAGCTTGGCCAACTGGTGCATTTAATTTGGGTTGCACTCCTCAATTTATGGATTGACCATTGGACATGTGGGGACCTAGATCTTTCATGTTTCATTTTTCTATGTGGATTTGATGACCGTTTGGGGCCATCTTTGAGAGTTTATATATTTTGTAAGACTATGTGAGAGCTAACTGATGTTTTAGTATTTAATTTTGTTTGTAAAGATTTATTGTTTCATCAGTCGACTTGTGGCTGGGAATCAGTATTTATATGATGCTTGGGTATTTTTTTAGAATGAGATTAGTTGGAAGTGAGGTTAGTAGCCTACGAGCTTAGGAGCAAGAAGATTGCTTGGAAGCTGGAGTACAAGTTTAGATCTTTCCTAGGTGCCTACAGGTGTGTTGTGTGTTACAATCCTGGACTAGCTGAATGTTGATGTTGGGAAAAAGATTTGGATCCTGTGAGATCTTATAGACTATTACTTGCATTGTAATTGGTCATAGCTGGGAAGGCCTTACAGCCTGGCACATTGCATGTAATCAGTGTTTTCATGAATAAAGACTTATGTTTCATTGTAGATCTGTTATTGTTATTGTGTATTTCTACTACATATTAGTTTTCCTGCAAGGTCAGTCAGTCATTAATTTGATCCATCGAGCTTGACTACATTAAGTGGTATCAAAGCAACATTTGTTCCTATTTGAGCAAAGTCTATTCCTGTTGGAGCCCAGTGGATCTTGTGCATCTATATCTTGATTTGAAGATGCCTCCGAGGAGAAATTGTGAGATCTCTGAAGAAGAAGAAGCTACTAGTGAATTATGTCTAGATGATTTTAGGGCTTTGCAGAAACAAGTGCAAGATCTACAAGAGGAATTGAGAAAGAAGAAGCCTACCTTGAAAGAGGATAGTGATGATGAATCTGAGGAAGATCATTTTGAAGAAGCTGTAGAAGAAGCTAGAGATTTTGAGGAGAATCAAATTCTGAAAGCTATGTCTAAGATTGGGAAAAGACCTAAGATTGAAGTTTCTGCATTTTCTGGAAGCCTTACGCAAGGAGAATTGATTGATTAGATCAATGAGACTAATGAATACTTTGAGTATGAAGAAATAGAAGATCCTGATAGGGTTAGATTTTCAAAGACTAAGTTGAAAGGTCATGCAAATATTTGGTGGAGAGAAGTTCAATTGGAAAGAGGTAGAAGAGGAAAAGAGAAGATCACTAAGTGGAACCGAATGGTTGACAAGTTGAAGAAGAAATTCATTCTGGTGGATTATGAATTGGACATGTTTAAGAAGATGCAAGCTTTGAATCAGACTAACAAATTGGTACAAGAGTATACTGAGGAGTTTTATAGAATCCTGATTAGGACTGGCCATTCAGAAGCTGATAAAGAGAAGGTTTCTAGGTATGTCTATGGTTTGAGACCTATTATTCAGGAAGAGTTACTCATTGTGTGGATGAAAAAAATTGGTGATGCTTATTAGATGGCATTAAAGATTGAAGAGAAGTTGAATAGGAAGTATAAAGGAAAATAGAACAATAGGAACTAAGGTGCTAAAACTGGTGACACGGTTGCTGAGAGTAATGTGATAGACAATCCTAAGACTAGTGTGGGATCTAGCAGTGATCAAGTTGCTAAAAATATTGGACAGAGAGGAAGGTGGAAGAATGAGTTCACCAACACTTGTTATAACTATGGTGAAGTTGGTCATAGAAGTTGGCAGTGTCCTAAGAAAAGAGTTGCATTAGTTGCTGAAGAAGACATTGAGAATGTTCCAGAGAAAGGTGAATGTCTTATCACTAGGAGATTAGCTGCATGTGTTCCTGAACCAGTGCAAAGAAGGAATTTGTTTAGAACTAGATGTAAGTGCAAGGATAAGGTATGTAATGTCATAGTTGATGGTGGCAGTTCTAAGAATTTTGTTTCAGATGAAATGGTTAGTAAGTTGAATTTGGAAAGAAGGAAACATCCTAACCCTTATCAAATTAGTTGGATACAAGATGTTTCTAAGGTTAGAGTTGAAGAAAAATGCTTGGTTAAGTTTCAGATTGGATCTTACCTTGATGAGATATTGTGTGATGTATTGTCTATGGATGCTTGTCATATGTTGCTCGATAGACCCTAGAAATTTGATAGAAATGTTTTGTTTGATGGTCAAGCTAATACCTATGTGGTTAGGCATGAAGGAGCTCAGCATAAGCTGATACCTTTATAGGAGATAGGGGTTAAATGATGTGGATTTATCAGGTGTTGTCCTTGTGACAAACCTTTGGAGAAAAAGGTTGATGAACCTATTCATGTTAAGTCTAGTTTGAAGGAGAAGGAGAATGATATTTCTAAAGAGTTTGTTGAGATTAAGAAATAGATGGTTTTACTGGTGGAGATGGTATAGTAGATGGTGATATTTATGACATAGAAAGATGCAGATGATATTGAGTTGATTGAGGAGTATGGAGGGGATGAACCTTACTGGGGCACTGAGGTGATCGGTAGTGGTCAGAGTTAGTTACTATCAATTACCAACTGTAGGAGTAAACAAAATGGAAAGCAGAAGGACTTTCTACATGAGATAGTGAATGAAGTGAAGACTACTTGGGATGAAGGACAAGAAGAGATTTGGGTAAAGAACAAATTTGGCATACCTATTCTGATTCCCTTGAGGCATTCCTAATTTCCTTATGAGAAAATCTTTCTTACCTAGGGTGTCTAATGCAGGAGCATCCTAGGATTCTTGGTAATCTTGTATCAACCAAAAATATGTTTGTCTTTGAAGGTAGATTATTGGTTTTGATCTTGGTTTGGTGGAGTTCTTGCTCGGTTTGGGAGACTGGTTGCTCGATTTCTATGGTTATCGGGGTGCTCGGTCTTTGAAGAATGCTTGGTGATTGAAGGCATCGGTCCACTGGTGCTCAATGATAACTATGTTCCTCGGTCATGCCTAGCATGGTTAGTTGACTTGTGTTCAGTTATTTCTTCTATTGCTTGGTGTTCTTACATACTGACTAGATGGTTTGACTAGATCAGCTTGGCCAACCGGTGCATTTAATTTGGGTTGCACTCCTCAAGTTATGGATTAATCATTGGATGTGTGGGGACCTAGATCTAGGGTGTTACATTTTTCTATGCAGATCTAATGACTGTTTGGGCCATCTTTGAGATTTTATGTATTTTTTAAGGCTATGTGAGAGCCAACTGATGTTTTAGCATTTAATTTTGTTTGTAAAGATTTATTGTTTCATCAGTCGACTTGTGGCTGGGAATTAGTATTTATAGGATGCTTGGGTAGTTGTTTAGAAGGAGATTAGTTGGAAGGGAGGTTAGTATCCTACGAGCTTAGGAGCAGGAAGATTTCTTGGAAGTTGGATTACAAGTTTAGATCTTTCATGGGTGCCTACCGATGTGTTGTGTTTTACAGTCCTGGACAAGCTGAATGCTGATGTTGGGGAAAAGATTTGGATCTTGTGAGATCTTGTAGATTGTTACTTGCATTGTAATTAGTTGTAACCAAGAAGACCTTACAGCCCAACACATTGCATGTAATCGATGTTTTCATGAATATAGACTTATGTTTCATTGCAAATCTATTGTTGTTATTGTGTATTTTCATTTCATATTGGTTTAGATGCAAGGTCGATCAACCCTTAATTGGATCCACTGAGCTTGATTGCATTACATATATCACCATAATGGCATCGATCTCCTTGATGTTATGATTAAGTATATCTAGGGAGGGTGCAAGAGCATTCCTAAGTTGTGTTTTCCTTTCCCTTATCTTGGACATCTCCTTCTCAACCTTTTCTATTTTGTCTATCTATCCCTAGTATACATTGTTGCACATGTTCACATCAATGGAGGGATCTTCCACTGATTTCCTTACACTATCAATCATGGCTTTTGCCTCCTAGATTTTCTTATAGTGATTTGTAGTTAGTTTATCCTAGTTCATACATTTTCTTATAGTGATTTGTAGTTAGTTTATCCTAGTTCATATAGTCATCTATGATCTTCCTTCCCTTAGTTGCAAACTCCTTCGAGGATGCTTAATTGACCAACCTTCAATGAACTAAGGTCAAGTGTAAATTTTCCAATTAGTTCACTCAATCTTTTCTTCATATATTTCTCTTCTGCAATTTGAGATGCAAATTATTCTAAGCTAGAAAAGTTTTCTTTGAAGTTTTTCAGTATGGTACTGACATCATCAACTAAATGAACCTTAGACACTTTCTTGTCTGAAGGTAGTAAGCTATTTAGAATGTTGACTGATTCAACAAACATTAGTTTCCTCATCACTTGCTTCTCTTTTTCTTTCTCCATAGCTAGGACACTGATCTTAAGCAGGTCTTCTTCTCCCCAAGAGTCCAAGCTAGTGGTGTCTGGTGTCAAACTTGACAATAATTATGATGAGGGTAAAGGAGTGATAGGATTTTTGTCCATCACTTCTTTCTTTATCTTCATAGGCATTTCAATAGATGGCTCATATGTTTGTTCATTGTCTTTCCCTTTCTCCTTTTCTACCTTTTCTTTTTCTTTTTCTATCTCTTTTTCTTCTTCTTCTTCTTCCTTCTCCTCTTCCTTTCCTGTTATGTCTTCTATCATCACTTCCTCTTGCATCTTGGGTGAATTGTGACTGCATATAATTTCAGCCTCATGTGTGACCACAAAAGCTTCCTCAAACTTATCCAAGTCTTTATCTGTGGCCTCCATTGCTATCTATACATTGTCAATAAAGATAGTGTCATCTTTTTGTGTCTCTGTTATGGGCACAGACTTCACTACCTCTTTGGGTGTTTCCACTGTAGGCATTGAATCTTAAGGACCTATTACTAGTGTATTGGTGGTCTATGACTCCTTGTCTTCCTTAGGGGCACTTGATTTTTGTGTACAGTAGATGGGTATATGTTCCTATCCATAAAAACTTTCTCAAAAGCTTTTTTTGTCTCTTTAGCTGCCAACTCAAAGTTCTTATCCATTATTGCCAGTGTTCTCAACTTTGTTCTGAGGTGCAGCTTCACCAGATCTAACAATAATGTTTTCTCTTCTAAAGAACATATAGGGAGGCTCTCATCTAGAATCTTTCCCATATTCTTAGATCTTCTTCAATAGCTTGTTTCTTCAAGGAGTCTAAGATATTCCAAACACTATCTAGAATGACTGTCTTAAGTTCTAGGATTGTCTTCTTGAATTTTATCATGTGTTTGATTATCATTCCATGGATTTCTAATTTTTCAATCTCACTGTATTTCTCATCGAATATTCCTATTTAATCTATTCTTCCTTCATCAATAATCCATGTTCTCAAAACTTGAAGACTAGGTCTGAAATCTACCTACAGAGGTGTTTGAGTGTTCTTTTTCTAACTTCTAGTTTCCCACAAGGATGGGTGGCTTGTACCAGACTCCTTCCTCTGTTCTATTGTCTTATACTCAGGAGGTGATTTTAGATCAACTGTATCTTTGGGTGCAGGAGGGATAACATCTATTTTACCCTACAGTTTATCCTTTGTATCATCAGTCTTTTCAATCTTGATTTTCTTCATTTTGGGATCATCTTTCTTAGCTTCCACTGTGGATGCACTCTCAATCTCCAAGGCTATATTTTCTTCTCTTTCTTTTTCAAGATCTACCTGAGTCACACCATGAATTTTGAGTATCTCAGATGTAATCTTAGAGACTTTCCTCTTAGTTGCTACACTATTCAGAACTGCATCAACTTCCCTTGTGTTCTCTTCATAGGTTCCCCATCTAGGTTCATTAGGGTCCTTAGGAGATGATAGTAATACTTGTGCATATGCTTCTAGGATTGGTTCTTCTACCTCATAACCAAGTGGATGAATCCACTTTTTTCTAGGCTCAACTACTTCCATGCATGTTATGTCAGTTTCTACCATAAAACAAATGTTGTCTTTGTATTTCTTAACAATACTTTCTGGTATCCTATACCTCTTTTGCATTTTTATCCTAAATTTCTTCAATTATAGCTCCATGTAATCCTTCAATGAGCTATCAGTAGATGCCTTAAGAGATATCTGAGGCATTGTAAGCATACTTTTGTCTAAGTACAAATCTGAAACCTTTCCAAGTATATGGAACTACATGCAGATGATTAAAGACCCAAACCTAAATATTTTGGCCTTATCATGCTTGATGGCTTTAATGTTATCAATCAATTATGCATGCAATATTTCACACAAATTGAACTCTCCATTTTCTCTAACAATTCTTATTGTTGCAAGAATAGTGGCTGAGGACACACTATTCACCCTGTTGGTGTGTTGAAATATGTAACCTAGTATCATGGACATCAATTTGATGTTTTTCTCTTCAATAGGCTCAATAGTCACATCGCGCCTATCAATTCTAGACTTACAAGTTTGTTCAACTAATTTTCTTACATCCTTTCCCACTAGAAGAACAACACCTGTCTTAGAAAGGCTTGTCATTTCATGAATAAGATCTTGTGTGATTCTTACTGGGACTTCACCTATCCAAAATAGGTCATCATGGATTTTTCTTAATAAGATCTTGATTCACTCAAATTCATAGAACTCATATGTCATATCATACTCAACAATGGGATGGTTTTCCAACTATGCAAACTCATCTAGGAATGTTTTATCTGGTTTCATCATGGACTCAAGGTGCGACCTTATTATACCAAGTCCAACTGGTTCCTTCTTACAGTAAATGTATGCACGAATGTCTTCAACATGCATTATGCCCATAGGGATTCTTGAAAATGCACCTTCTAGATCATCTAGGGTTGACTTAAAAGGGTGTCTCTTGAAAACATATCTCTTTCTCTCTGAAACATCAAACACAACTGGTGTAGCCATGACTTACTTAGTTAATCACTTCAAATCAGATTCCAAATACTTCTAAATTGTCGTGTCAGACTAGGGCTTTACAATGGATCAATCATGCTTCTTCACTAGTAAATCAACCTCCAACACTTCACAATTTAACTTCTAGGGCTCTTGTGGTCTCTAATCACTCAAACTTGAATGCAATGAGTGATCTGTAGGTTTTCATAGACTATAAAGTGAAATTTATGCCATTAATGCTTGCTGCGTAAACCAAAATTTGAATGAGAATTTCCAACTTCTATCCTGCAATTGATCAGGCACTGTGCTCTTGGACATAGCATCAAATAATCTCCAAGATGTTAAATCCAAAGGTGCATACTCTAAGGGTGAGTATACCAGCCGTGCAGGGGTCTAGAGCTAAATTAGCTCCCCTTATGACCCTGAGGGTCATTCATCCAGATGTAGAGGGTGTGTCCATTGCAAATGCATCCAATACTTACTCATCATCTTTATCCTTCTTTTCCTCTATCCAAATCAAGCTCACATCCTCTATAGCTTTCACAAACTTGACTTCTGCTTCAGTGTCCAATATTGATTTTTCTAGCTTTTTAGGGCTTTCTTGACTTTGTGTTCTTGATCTATAAAACTTTGAGATGTGTCCAGCCTTATTACAAGAGTGACAAATAACTGGAGGCCTTAAATTTCTCAGTGCATTGATATGGGTTACCATTCTACACTGTCTAGATGAGTGACCATTGTAATTACATATTTGACATGTAATACTCTGATAAATTCTTGTATTTGGTTGATTTTGATTTCTTTGATTGTGTTGACTCTTGTTCTTTTGACTTGTTCTATAATTCGTAGCTCTATGAACAAATTTATTCCATGAATAACAATAGCCATTGAAAGGTCTTACCTCTTTACAATCCCTTGCAATATGTCCATGCTTGTTTCAGGCATAAAAATTTTAGTCTACTAGCTTGTAGTCATCCTTAGATGGTTCAGCATTGTCTTTAGTCTAATTTCTAGTTTCCTTAGCATTTGTAGTGTCTTCTAGTGCTTTCACCCTTGCTTGCATGTCATCAATCTAATTTTGTGTTTCATTGAATCTAATACCACCGATATCTCCTTTAAGCTTCTGGACATATAACTGAGATTCTATCAGATCCTTTCTTGTGTTTAATTTGTTAATGTCATTCTTTGCTTCAATCAATTCAGATTATAACTTTCCTTTGTTGTTTCTTAGCTCCAAGATTTATGTGTTTGCTTGCCTCAATTCTTCATTCAGTTGAAGGTTCTCTTTGATCTGTTCATCATAAACTTCTTGATTGTTAGTTAGCTTTTCATCCAACTCTTGAATCTGATCTTGTAAAGATGTGTTCTCCTCAGTCAAATTCTTAACCATTTTCCCTAGATCACTGTTCGAACAATCTTTCAAATCTTTTCTTGGTTTCTTGATGAATACTTGTGCGCCACTGACTTTCAATTTTAGTTCTTCAACTTCTTTCTCAGATCTATTAGTGTCTTCAAGAGCTTCCATAAGATTCTTCTTTAGATGTTTTGCTTCTTCTAAACCCATTGATCTCCTCAAGTGGTTAAACTTCTCTTCAGAGGACCAGAGCTCTGATACCAATTGTTAGGAATGGGAACACTAAGAGGGGGGGTGAATCAGTGTTCACTATATTTTAATCTTTTACTTTTACTCTTGAAAATTATCTTGATTGCTTAAGTACTAAAATAAACATAAATGCACATAAGATAAATAATTTCAACACATAACACCAATATGGTTATGGGGAAACCCAAATAGGTAAAAACCTCGATGGGAATTGACACCCACTAAGAACTATACTAGTGTCTTATGATCCTTGTTAGAAGATCTGCAACACTATTAGGAGTTTTTCTTTACAATGCTTTTAGTACAAAGACCTGATCAAAGGTCAGACCCTATTAGGATTCTTTTACAATAACCCTGTTAGGGGTAGGAACACACTATCCTAGAGCTAACTTCTCAAGTGGTGAAGGCTACAACCTTCTGATCTCAGATACACACTATATCTTCTGGATGAACTGGTATTGTGACACTGCTTGTTTGATCAATTCCTTTTGAGTGATGATGCTTTAGCCTCTTGTAAAGATTTAACTCATTCTATCTTCACTTCACATGTCTCTGCTCTACTTACCTTATCTCTATATCCTCTTTCATACTTTATTACAAAGGTGCATCTTATATTTATATGTGCTAACAAAATAAATAACTAGGTTGGCCTATAACCGATTACATACAATGCTTCCAAGTGAATTGTCTCAAGTGTGTTTACAAACAAAGATGTTTACATATCTACAACCTAATTAAAATGGGTGCATAGCCTTTAAAAAACATTATTATAACCGTTGATCAAATTACTACTAGTCGATTGCATACTATGTTCTGTTTTGGCATTCACTGTCTGTACCACTTCAACTGTCTGTATCTTCATGATACAATCTCATCTGATCATGCACTCTTAGACTTAGCATGAATACACACTTACCATCTTACCTTCAAGGGCACATACCATAACTCAGTCATATGCATGTGCGCTAATGCTCTGATCTACTGGTGCTTTGCTAACTATCCAGTCTTCTATACTTATCCATATTCTAAACTTATGATAATATGCACTAACTCCAAAACTCTCTATGACTTTGTTGCCATAATGACAACACTGTATATAGTCATATACAATAGTATAGTCAACTTTCCAATAGAGATATGTGTCACTCCTTCTCACCTTCTCTCTCTCTCTCTCTCTCTCTCTCTCTCTCTCTCTCTCTCTCTCTATGTCCCTCTCCCTCTCTCTCTTCCTCTCTCAACCCCTACCACCTTCTTACTCTGTCTCTTTCACTATTCAATTCTACAAGAGAGAGAGAGATACAGGAGATAAGGGGGAGAGAGAGAGGGTGATAAGAGAGAGAGAGGAGATAAGGGGGAGAGAGGGGGTGAGAGAGAGATATATATACAAAGAGAGAGAGTCATGTCACCCTCTTTCATCTCCCTCTCTCAGTCTCTCTCTCACACACTCTCCCACTAACCTACTCTCTCTCTCTCCCCATATCCTTCTCACTCTCTCTCTTCCTCTCTCAGCCCCCACCACCTTATTTCTCTTTCTCTTTCACTATTCAAATCTATGACTTGAATAGGGTGCATGTGCTATAGCACACACACCCTATAGCATGTGTGCCCTATGAAAGTCATAGATTTGAATATCGTGTGTGCACTATAGCGTGCAAGTTCTTTGTAAGAAATTGGAATCCACTAAGCCTAAGGCTTCGATTTTCCTTGGAGATCCAACCCAAAGGCTTGGAGGATTCAAATAGGCTGGAGACATGTTTTCCAATAGACATACAAAAAAATGACATCTTTTTTGGTGTGCTCATCGTTAGGTTTACTCATGGCTCAATAACATTAAAATCAGATGACATGATAGTGTAGATCTTGTTGTTAGCTATCTAACCATATAATTTATTTTGAATTTTGATTAGGCTAATTTTTCATCTATAATTTATTTTGTATGTATGTCCATTTTTTGTCAAAAACCAACCTGTAGTATTTCGGGCATAGATTTTGGCTCGTTAGTTGATTTTTGCAACAAGTTACATTTTTGGAAACTAGACTCCATTCTACACACTTTTTTAAAAAATGATTTTTGATTAGTTTTAAATGACTTCTAGGGGGAGCACACAGAAGTTTCACATTTTCAAGATCTGTGCACTTCGTAAATTCATTAAGAACTATACATTCATCAAAAAATTAGCCAAAAAATCTTGGATAAACTATGTGGTGTTAGCTAACTTCTCACTGGAGTGATTAAAAAAACTAAATAAAAAATTTAACATATTAGGGGGAGCACAACATATGCTATGTTATATTTTTTCACAAAAAATAGGACAACTTTTGTTGCTCCCCATTTTTGAGGGCGTTAATATGTATAGTTTTCAAAATAAATGAGTAGTTTAGGAACTAGATTTAGAGTATTAGAACTCTTGTTCTTGTCACATCTTAAAATTTTGAGTCTAACTATCTTCAATTTCTTGTTGAAGTTCAGAGTTTTCTAATTTCAAGAAAAAAGTGGCATCTTATACCCCCTTTTTGGTCCCCCATCTTTGTGCACTTACCCTTAATCTAGTTCATTATTAAGCTTTTCTAATCATTTATGCATCACATTACACTTCATTTGGCTTAAAATCAACCTTAGCATAAGCATTTGTAGCTTAATCTACATTTGAGCTTCATTAGGCTCCTTGAGGCTCTAGGGGAAAATCAGGTGTTCTATACCTGATTCTGTGCCACTATGGGGTTCTCAGAGTCCCTATTTGATCCTAATCCTTCCTAATTTGCATTAGGGACATGCTCCAAGTGTTTAGAGAGCACACCCACATCCCTAAAGCAAGAGAAAATCAAACGGCGACATGGTGCTCCCATTGAAGCTCTATTTGAGTGTCTTTACAAATTGCTTTTACTATATGTTAGGAATATGATGTTAGGATAATGTTTGAATTTTTACGCTTGTTTCGAATAGGTTAGGTTTTATCTGATCACAATATCCTTCAGAAAATTTTATGCTAATCTCTTTAGTTTTAAAGATAATAGGTTGCAGAAGCAAGCTGCCAGAAACAAGATTAGAAGCATTATCCCGAACAAGCTTGAAGACATAAACATTTCTCATTTGATCCAAGAGATTACCATAGAAGAGATCAACATGAATATAGTTGATCTTAATAATGACATGGTGTTGTGGCTTGATGGGCTTCCAATGGGGTTCTATAAGAAGAACATTGAATGGATTGGAGAAGAACTACTAGATATGTACAATGAAGCCTTGGTGGAAGGCTCCCTTTAGGATAAGATTAACATAGGGCTCATTAAACTTATCCCCAAGGATGGGGAAATAACTCTCATAAAAATAATTTGAGACCCGTTACATCACTTAATGTGACTTACAAAATACTTGCAAAAATCCTAGCCAAAAGAATTGAAAATGTTCTACCCAAAGTGATTAACTCCATCCAAACTAGTTTTGTGAAAGGAAGATATATCTTAGAGAACCTTCTCACTTGTTGGGAGACTATAAACTAGGGAAAAGAATCAAGAGATCATCCTTCATGCTATTAATTTATTTTGAGAAGGCTTACAACTGCATAGAGTGGAGCTTTATTAAGATGATGATTGAGAGCATAAGGTTCCCTAAGAAACACTATCATATGGTCAAGATGTTGATGCAAGATGCTAAGGAAATGGTAGAAATAAATACAGTAATATTGGGAGCCTTTTATATCTTTCATTCCATCAAGAAATGATGCTCCCTTGCCCCATCTATCTTTGTGTTGGATACAAATTCTATGTACTATCTCCTAAGGGACAATCAGCTCTCCCCTAATCTGAAGGGCATTACTCTTCCTAATCAAGATGAACTATCTAATATATAGTTCGTAGATGATACATCCATCATGATTTCCTTAGAAGAAGCTAACGTGGAGGCTTTTCTAAACAAGATGGATCTCTTTTGTTCAACTTCTGGAAGCAGAATCCCCCTTCCTAAGTCTGTTATGTTAGGATGGAAGTATGATAGCCACCAAATTGTTTCCAAAAGTATCCTATTCAATGGGGATGGAAAGATAATTAGGCAAGGTACTTGGGGATTCCATTTTCCATCAACTCAAACCTTAAGGATATGTGGGAATGGATATAAGAGAAGATTGAAAAAAATTAAAGTAGAATAAGTAGTATCTAACAATGACATGGAGAGTACAGGTATGCTAAAAAATTATGTCCCATACAATATTTATTATTCTTCTGCATGGCTATTATATTACTATCAATTCAACCATATTAAAAAGAAGGTAAGAGAATGTCTTTGGTCTGATGGGAAGGGAAATAGGAAAAGGCATGTTATTAAATGGTCTTGGTGTACGATGAGAAAGTGAAAAGGGGGTTTGGGGTTGAAGGTTCTCATAATACAAGGGATCACTCTTGCAGCAAAATGGATCTTTAGAGTCTCATAAGGTGACAAGCCTTGGAATGTTCTTATTAGATATGATATCTCTAAATAATTCCCTAAGAAAAGTCCATCTTGGGTTGGACTCCCCTTTTGTAATACCATTGCTGGGAAATTCCCATTCAGACCCTTTGGCTCAATAGTATTCAAGGAAATTTTGAGAGCATGGGATGTAGTAAGGAAGAATATTTCTCATAATGGTATTTTTTATAAGAAGCATAATATTTGTGAAGAGAGATACATATGGTGGAGTCTAAGACATAAGGATAAATATATTTCTCTATTGCAAGTGTGTTCGTCAAGATACTAGGCTAAGAAAGGCATTAAAATTTTCAAGGATATTCTAAGAGATAGGTGACTGGTTTCTTGGCATGAGCTATGTTATGAGTTCTCTATCCTCTCTACCCATTAGAGAACTTTCACCATTATGAGGGAAGCATGCTCATCCCTATCTCTTCCCAAGACTTTATTTTATGTTCCTGATATATTCTCCTCCTTTACATGGCTGGATGGATCCTCTCTTCCTTTGGTTAAGGCCAAGACCATTTGATCAAGTTCCTTGCTAATATCTTGGATATTGTCACCCATACTGCCTCTTGCTAGGATGTTGTCACGAAACCCTATCAATGGAATTTCATGCTAATCAAAATCTAGTGTAGACCTATTGAACCTAAAAAAGATATATTTCTTGTGGAGTCCTCTTTTGTAGAAGTTTCCTATTTATAATGTTAATGGGGAGATTAATGTTTATCCTGTTTCTAGGCTTCCAGAAATTGTCAAGAACATTTTCTTTGACTGTATGTTTGCTAGGGAATTATGGGACTTGATTGGTTTGTCTTTGCATGGTATCATTAGTCCTTAGGAGGTCATCTTGGCATAGATCTTTAACTTGAAGAAGGATTCTAATCTTTTTTTGTATATTTTCTCTTCTAAAGTTGTTTGGTTAATTTGGAATTATAGAAATAACGATATATTTAATGCTTGTGCTAGAGTACTTACTGAGTCTCTCAAGAGACTCATAGCTCATGATATTGATTGGTGGGTATCAATTACCATGATACTTTCTAGACATAAATTTGAGAGATTGTTGCAAGATGACACTATGAGAGTATTTACATGGGAGATCTCTCATGGGCTCACCTTCTCGAGAAGGATAGAAGATAGAACCCCTTTGATGTTGGCTTACATAATTCTGTAGAAAATATGGAAGAGAAAGGAAGAAGGATCTACTCATGGTACAAGGGTTAGAGAAGGCATTCTCATTTGTTCCATCACTAGTAGAAGTGGAACCAAAGGCAACAATCCCTTTGGCAGTGGTAGTTTATGATGAAGAGATTGTGTCAAACCCAGTAGTTGTGGAGATCATTGTTCTTAGATGGTCAGATGGTCACCTCCCATCGGGTGCCTACTTCAAGGAATTGATAGATAACCTCCCATGAAGATTGTTAACACATTAATATCAAGCTATCTCTTTTTTGTGGCATGATCTGGTGTATAAAAGATTTGATTTAGTGTATAAGTTGCATATAGGTATCTATTTTGTATAGCTATGGTTAATGTTTTATATAAAAGATCTTACAATAGTAATGTTTATGAAATTGTGCTTGACAAATCTGTAACAGCAATAGAACTTGATATGCTTAGTTATTTTTTCTATACTTATCAATGATTTACTTAGTTTTCTTATTATATGTAACAATAACATAACTTGACAAATATGTCATGTAACAATGGGGGTTAACTCCATAAACCCATTTTGTATTGTGATCTCCTTATATTTAATAGAAAAAATTATCTTCAAATAAAATTAATAGTCTAAATAAATATGAAAAAATATTATCTAACTTTATGAATAAAACTTGGTTACAATTTACAAATCTTACTTTATATTTCACTCGCATCTAAAAAGGGATAATTTCTTAGTTCTACCTTATGCCAAATTTAATAAAATCTAATATATTTATAAAAGTACAATTATTGAGAATTCTTAAAATTAATAATGACAATAATATATTATCTACTAATAATGTTCTAAATGATTTTAATGACAAATGTACCTTGACAGCCTCCAAATGATGATGATTCTATGCACAAGGTATCTTGCTCGTCAAATGAATGAGACATGATTAAATAAAAAAATAAAAATCATACCAAAATTGTTGGAATTGTGGAGAAGAATCACTTCTAAAGAATATTCTTCAAGGATTATTAAAATTGTGTATGCAAGTATATCTCAAAATTCCACTTGAATGGTGTGAAGCTTTAATAGTTAGGTATGGGTTTTTGCATGGAGTTTGGGGGTTAGAAACATAATCAAATGTATTTAGAATGTGTAAATCTATGACACGGTCATGCTAAAAAAAAAAAATTACTACATTATAGCTTGTAATATTAATCTAGAATATGAATTTATTATAGCACACTAATGTTACATATTTTATAGCATCAAAACTAAACATGATCATGTGATTTAGATAAAAAATCAAAAACTCTAAAATAGAATGTTGATCTTCACAACGACAAAGAAATTGCCAACTTCTTCACAATAATAAACATGAATAGGCAAACAATTGGGTTATCAAAAGAAAACAACTACATTTCATAATGTCACAAAACTTATACTAAAAAGATGGCTAAAATACCATTTTTTGATAAATAAATTTGATCCTATAAAACAAGAGTATTTATCTCAAAAACTTGCACAATCAAAGATCCAATATTCATCTTCAATGAAATATTTTTAAATAAATAATAAAACTAGCAACCTGATAAGTTATTACGTGCCAAAATCTCCAAGAAACCTCCTTTTGAGTATTGGGAATAATTAAAAAATCATAAATCATCTACAACTTCAATTACTCTCCATTTTCTCCTTATCTTGGGCTCTAACAACCAGGTTTTGAGCTTCTCTTTTCCTCTATGTCATTCAATAAATTATCCAAGCCACAAAATAGGGGTGTGAGATTCCTCTTGGAACACTACCTAAAAATATTGAAATTCAATTTTGTAACTCCTTTAAGATTTTGGCAACTCTATTTTGTAACTTCTCCTCAATTTGGCATCTAAGAATGAGACACAATTGTCAATGGGATTGGGAGTTTTTTCAAGCATTAAAATTAAATAAATGACCAGTACAAGGTTAGGCATTATATTTTGAAATTCCAACAACTATTTCAATGGACAAATTGATGAAGCAATTTATAAATTAGTAGAGTCATGTTTTGAGTGCCCCATAAATAAAATGACATTTCAAAGAACTAATTCCTTATTTTCCACATGGATTAGAACTTGGAATATTACATTTCCTACCCAAATTACATATGGATTTAAATAGCCTTTAGATAATTAAAACAAGAGATGGAGACTTTGCCTACAATCAACAATATAAAAAAAAATAGAGATTAAATGAAACTTTTTTTGGGTGATGTGATATTTCCTACACCCCTAGATGTTCCTGCATCATTATGTTATATATAATACAATCATGTATAGTTGTAAATTTGTTCAAGGAGAACTTGGACTTGCAAAACAATTTTCTCATATGGTTCATGTGGTAGTACCAAAACCTTGAAATAATATAAAGGGTATAAAAAAAAAGATACTTAAGGATGTAATAAAGGCATCATAGGAAAGGTACCATTTGATGAGGAAATCTAGGAGGAGACTAGAAGTTATTTGACATGTTCAAGAATTGGGAGAACTTGGATCAAAGGATTACTTTTTCGTAGAAATAATAGGAAGCTTTGAATGAGAACATTACAAAAGTGGTCAATTTTAGCAAAGATGTTATCAAGAGTTTTGCCACTAGTATTTTTGTCTCGCAAAGTGAATTACACAAGAGGAAATAGATTAACACCTCTAAAGGTTTAACTAAAAGAAAAAAGGCTAAACCATCTATTCAAAATCTTGGTTTAATTGATCTTGACAATTCAAAGACCATGTCAACTTCTTGGCTAAGGAGTGACAAGTTGCATCTAGACTTCAAAATCTAATTGACCTCATTATAGACACCTAAAAAAGTCCTCATGAAATTAGACAAATCCTCTATTAACATATTAGGTAACTTCAATTTCTACCCTCGTCACTCATAAAGGTGTTCTCTCTTGTTGGTCTTCTTCTCTCCCTCTTGTTTTTATATTACACTAGTAATGTTTGAGAAAATGTTTGTTTTCTCAGTTTATGATCTTATTGTTTTCTCCATTAATTATTCCCCTCCTTAACTTATGCCCGGATAATTTAATAATTTGAAATGTTATAAGAATTTCATGAATTTCACCCTGCAACCCCGAAAGGGAGGGATTCCCAAAGGGCAGCCCACCCCAAAAGTGACATTTCCTTCCATTGGACAAAAGAACTTATTTCTATCGATAATTTGATCATTGCAATATAAGAGAATTTATATCCTACATACCAAATATCTTGAAAGAATGTTGTTCTAAGATTGATAGTCCCTCTTTGCACTAGGGGAAAATAATTAAAATAAAACAATGTATGCATCAAACATGTTCTGATAAGAATGATGGTTATTAAAATGAAAGAAAGTTCTATTCTAACACTAGTTAAAGGAAGACAAATGATTATTCAATAAAAAAAGGCTTGTTACATCAGGTGTATTAAAAACCTTCTCCAAATTATGAAGTACATTATTTTTACAGAATTCACCCAATTTATATTTGACCTGATGTATAACAAGAAGGGCGTAGTTGTGATGAGGGAAAATGGGACTATTGTGGGAAATCTTTAAAATTCTGCACAACTGGCAAGTCTATCCAATTTGTCTAGCCAATCACACTCCCTCTCAGAGTGTTGTGTCATTGCAAAACCAAGGAAGAGCATTAAGGAGTATTGAAGTAAAAAATGGAGCATCAATTATAAAACTCTTTGGAATGAATTATGGTTTAGCTTATGTTTCAAATGTTGAGAAATGTGTGTCTCAACCTTACAACATTGAGCACATGGTCTTGTGCCCATGGTTTTGAGTACATGGTTTTGTGCCAATGGTTTTGAGCACATGGTTTTGAGAACATGGTTTTGAGTGCATCATTTTGTGCCCATGGTTTTTCCCATGGTTTTATGCTCATGGTTTTTCACATGGTTTTTTGCACATGGTTTTTGATGAGACAATTTATTGTCTCTATTTTGTTATAATCTTTATACTATTTTGAAACTCTTTATGCTCTGATAATACATTTCTAATACATTTATGAACATATACCTATGTGAACTTGTGATAAGTATAGTTAGAACCACAAAGATTATGGGTAGTTAGAATGACATGTTTTGCTGAATATTATATATAAATTGCAGTACTTCATATATCTACTTTAATCTATGTTCTAATATTTGGGTAGGAATTGAAATGTTGACTTGTATACATACTGAATGCTACTAACCTGCTAGGAAAACAAGGAGCAGCTTGAGACTGGATCGACCGCATTGAAGAAGAAGCATTGGAGTTCTAGCCATGATGGAGAAAGCCAACACGATTGCAAGGATCATGTCGCTACTGAAAGGAGCCATCATTCCAGAGAATATAGGAAACATATCTTCTATATTTCCTCATTGTTTTTATTCTGTTATCCGCACTTTATTGTAATATGTCATGGTTGTTATATCTCCTCCCTCTATGGCAAGATTTAGTCAAACTTTACTTTCATGCTTTCAATAAGCGTCAACCCTCTATATAAAATGGATTTGATTGGTTTAGTTAGGTAATGAGAAAATATATTCAAATGTTTTTTTCAGCGTAATAGAGTTACTCTTTTTTGTTCTTCATGTATTGTTTAATTACTATGTAATCAGTTTATGAGAATATAATGAAAGAGTGATTTTGAAGTATCTTTTGTGTTAGTAGTTATTAGAAGCCAACCAAGGGGGCCCACTTGGGCGGTGGAGTAGATTAGTATAGAGTAGAATTTCCTTTTGCATTTTTCCTGCTTTCAAGTAGAAGTTACTATTTTACTCCTGCGGCATTACTACTGTGAATGTTCTTGCAACACTTGCAGAGATAGACATAGTGAATGCTTTGAGTTGTTAAATAGGCTTAGAATAATTTTACAAGATTTCTATAGTAATTTCATTAAGTATTTAAGTGTGCTTACTTTCCTACAGCAATAGCATAGGTTTCTTTCATCCACTTTAATTTCCTGCAGCTTAGGTAGTATGACTCTTTTAGGAACTTAGTGCACAAACTGTGATGTCCCATTTCAAGTCTACATCCCTGGGTTGACAATCTAAATGCATTTCATGATGGGAAAAGTAATCCTTAGTATGAATACACTATTCCTAAGAAAGAAAATGGCATGATTATCCTTACCTATTGTGAGATTGTTCATTTTCGGCATCGTTGTCGGGGATGGTGTCAAACTAAGAACCTTAATGAGTCATTTATTTTTAAGATTAGTTTCTTGTTCTTAATCAATAGAGAGTAGTTGTGAGCTTGCTTCACAAGTTCATCAACTCACTTGCATGCATCGAAGAAGGCAAGATGGTCATGGAAGATTTCTTCCAAAAGAACCTGTTAAACTGAAAGAAGAATTTCAAGAACTTGAGTTACCATTTCTTGATGCAAGTCCTGAGTTTGTTGCATCATCTTCAATAGAAGGAGATCCTCTTGACCCATTTGAGCTTTTCCCTTTTGCAGAGATATTAGCCAGTTTCCTCAATAATCCCAATCTAGGACCACCTGTTGACCAGAACCTTTTGGTTAATAATACTTGCCAGCCACATTTTCATTATCCAGCACCTCTAGTTATGGAAGCTCCTACCTTTCCATTTCCTATCCCAAGTCTTATCAACAATCCTAATCTTAATAACATACCTTCTTTAGCCCTACCAAAGTTCTATGGCCTTCTTATAGAGGATCTTGACACCTTTTTGTTTGAGTTTGACATTTTGTGTTGACATTTTGAATATAACACTGACAATCATAAGCTTAAGTTGTTTCCAATGACACTGAAGGAGTCATCTCTTAGATGGTTCATGGGCTTAGGAGAAAATATAGTAACTGATGGGGATGGGATGAAAGACTTATTTCTCTAGAAATATAAGGAATACTAAAAAGGTGGTGACTTAAAAGGAGATGGCATCTTTCGAATGTCACAAAAATAAGATGAGACCTTGGAGGACTACATATCACGCTTCTTATACAATTTGTAAATGAACCCTCAACATGCACTGCAGGAGGATTCACAAAAGCTAATCTTTTTAAGAGGAGTGAATGATAACTGCCTAGAAGCATTGGACCTCATGGTTGGAGGAGATATATCTTAGTCTTCCTGGGATGATCTCAAGAAGATTTTTTTGAACTATTCTAGAGCAGCAGTAAAGAAAGGAAGAGGATTATGTCCAACACTAGCAAAAGGAAGTGGCTCCGGTATTTCAAAGATATAAATCTCAAACCTGTTATCAGACTTCAAGAAAGACATCATTAATGTTGTTGCTACACACCCAAAAATGATGACTGCAAAAAAGAAGCATGCAGACATGGAGGCACAGCTCGCTGGATACTATCCCCATTTCCACAAGCAAAAGAAGGATTTTCATTGCAAGCTGGTTGCGAACCTGGAGAATCAGCACCTTCCAACTGAGTACTTAAAGATAGAAGGAGAGGAAGAGCAAGTGTTCTTTGTTGCTCAACGTCATCCATGGGCCATGAGACAAGGTATGCCTCAAGACCCACTAAAAATTTCAAATCCTTATAATAGTCAGTGGCAAAACTAAAATGTCCAAAGCTCTCCTTAGTATACTCAACCTACTTGGAATAATACCTGGCCCAATAATCAACAGAATCAATGGTTTAATCCACAACAACCCCAATGGCCACAACCTCCAAACCAATGGCAATCACCGCAAGGAAATTGGTAGCCCACTAACCAATGGAGAGGACCTCAACAATGGCCTAATCTGAATCTTGGATATCCATCTTTGCCACCTCAAATTAACAACCCTACAATTATGCCACCACTTGCAAATATAGGTCCTCAAAAGTAGACACAGTTACCTGCTCAACCACAACCGAATCCCAATAGTCAAAAATAATAGTAGCAAATGTATGCTACTGATGCTTAGAAGTACCCTTCTTATGCTCTCAACATAGCCAATATACACCTAAGATTAGGTACTACCTTGCCTACACCTGAACTACTTCTTATCACCAAACTGCCAGACCTTCCTGTAGCATCAGTACCACTCCAAGAGAATTCTTTGCCAAATACAATTTCCCCAGCTATTGTATCCAATCCAGCTAATGTTTAGACATCAGTTAAACCTCCTTTTCCTCAAAGGCTTAGCCTGGACAAACCTATACCAAAGAAATACCAACCATTTGATATCCTTGACCAACTAAAGAACATGCATGTCCAGATTCCTCTATTTCAAGCCATCAAGGATGTTTCTATCTATGGAAAAGTAATCAAGGAAGCTTGTTTCAATAAGCATCAACCCTCTATTTAAAGGGATTTGATTGGTTTAGTTAGGTAATGAGAAAATATATTCAAATGTTTTGTCCAGCGTAATAGAGTTACTCTTTTATGTTCTTCATGTATTATTCAATTACTATGTAATCAGTTTATGAGAATATAATGAAAGAGTGATTTTGAAGTATCTTCTATGTTAGTAGTTAGCAGAAGCCAACCAAGGAGGCCCACTTGGGAGGTGGATTATATTAGGATAGAGTAGAATTATTTTCTACATTTTTCACGCTTTCAAGTAGAAGTTATTGTTTTACTCCTGCAGCATTACTACTGTGAATGTTCCTGTAGCACTTGCAGAGATAGACATAGTGAACACTTTGAGTTGTTAAACAGGCTTAGGATAATTTTACAAGCTTTCTATAGTAATTTCATTAAGTAGTTAAGTGTGCTTACTTTCCTATAGCAATAGCATAGGTTTCTTTCATGCACTTTATCTTCCTACAACTTAGGTAGAATGACTCTTTGAGGAACTTAATGCACAAACTGTGTTGTCCCATTTCAAGTCTACATCCCTGGGTTGACAATCTAAATGCATTTCATGATGGGAAAATTAATCCTTAGTATGAATACACTATTCCTAAGAAAGACAATGGCTTGATTATCATTACCTATTGTGAGACTATTCAGTTTTGTGCCCATGGTTTTGTAAAACTACAAGTAGTTTCTAGATTGTAAAATGCCTATATAATGAGGGCTTGGAAAGAAGTTTGTATGAGAGAATTTTGTATGCAAGGATAGATGCTAGAGGAAGTCCTTCCAAGCTCGAGTCGAGGTGATGCTCTTATAAGAACTTGCATTGCAAGTGTGTTGTAATCATTTCTTGATGCGATAATACATTATGCAGGTTTTAGAGTGTGGGATTTTTATCCCGTAAGGGTTTCCCCATGACAATCATTGTGTTGTGTTTATGGTTATTTTATTTATGCTCTTGCATGTTTCTTAAATCATTGTAATACTTCAGTTGAAATTTGCATATTTTTCCTCTCAAGATTAGTGTAGGAAGTATTTTTGCATACCATTGCTTCCTTACAAGTGGTATCAGAGCCTGGCCAGTTTTGGTTCTATTTGTTGGGTACAGGGTTTTTTGAGCTAATCAAGGTTTGGGTGGGAGCTTGTGTAGAGTATTTCATTTCTATGTTGCAGGATTGTTAAGATGGAAAGCATTTTAGGGAGGATTGATGTAGAGAAGTTTTCTAGCACAAACTTTGAGATGTGGAAGTTGAAGATGGAAGATCTATTAATTGACCGGGATCTATGGTATGCAATAGATGAGAATGAGTTGAGGCCCACATATTTGACTTTAGTCACACAGTATGATGTGGTGGATAGAAAGGATAAAGGTCTCATAAGATTGTGTCTTTCAAACTCAATTCTGAGTAATGTGCATGAATATTCTACTGCAAAGAAGCTTTGGAAGAAGCTAAGTGAGATCTATCAAGTGAAATCACTTGTGAACAAGATTTTCTTGAGGAAGAAATTGTATTCCTTGAGAATGGAAGAAGGTGGATGAATTTCTAAGCATCTAGAAATTTTTAATATGTTGGTGACTCAGTTGACCTCAATTGGGGTATCAATGGATCAAGAAGAAAGGTGCCAAATCTTGCTATGTTCATTGTCGGACTCATGGGATAGCCTTGTCATGGCCATAGGGAGCACTTCAGTCATCTTGAAGATAGAGGATGTTGTTGGTTCTATACTTTTTGAGGAGATGAGAAGGAAGGTTTCTTTAAATGCCAAAGAGGCTTTGAGTGTTCGAGGAAGACCAAAAGAAAGAGGAAACAATGAAAAGTAGCATAGCCATTCTAAGTCCAAGAATAAGGAGAGATCAAAGTCCCCTAGTAAGTCCAAGGTGATTTGTTGCAACTGTGGAAAATTCAGACACTTCCGAAAGGACTGCAAAGAGAAAAAGAAGAAGAAGAAAGATTTTGATTTTGAGTCTGAGAAGGAATATGGAGATGCCTTTATTGCAGCCTTGGCCACTCATGCAAGTGACAATGCATTGTTGATAGACTCAGGTGCATCTTTCCACATGACTCCTAATAGAAATTGGTTTAGTAAGTATGAAAATTTTGATGGTGGTAAGGTGTATTTGGGTGATAACTCTAATCTTGATATTGTTGGTCATGGAAGTATTCATGTGAAATTTTCTTTTGGTATAATTAGAAGATTTGATGGTGTCTTGCACATCTTGAGACTAGAAAGGAATTTGTTATATGTTAGCAAGCTAATAGATATGGGTATGCATGTACACTTTTCTGAAGCAGGTGTGAAAATGGTGAGAGGTTCTATGGTGATAGCAAGAGGAAGAAAATTGGGTACATTGTACCAACTTGATGCATGCACAGTTGAGTGCAATAATACTTCTAATAAGGTTGTGAAAAGTACTACTCAATTGGAAAAGGATATGGTTACTCTTTCAATAGATGGTCATGGTTTTTGGGTACCCAAGGGTTCTCTTTCCACTGAATCAAAGGTACATGCTGAGAAGACCATGTTATGGCACCAAAGACTCACCCACATAGGTGAGAAAGGTCTACAAACCTTGAAAAATAAAAAAACTTTTTGATGGGTTGAATGACTGCAATCTTGAATTTGATTTTTGTGAGCATTGTATTTATGGAAAACAAAACCGCATTCAATTTTACTCAAGTTCTCATAAGTCTTCATGTATTTTGGATCTGATCCATTTAGATTTATTTGGTCCAATTGATGTTCCTTATATTGGTAGATCAATTTATTATGTTTCTTTCATTGATGATTTTAGTAGAAGAACATGGGTTTATTTTCTTAAGAGTAAAGCTAAAGTTTTTTAGTCATTTCAAAGAATTTAAGGCAATGGTTGAGTTGCAGACTAAAAAGAAAATAAAATGATTGAGGATAGATAATGTCGATGAATATTGCTCTAATGATTTTGATACATTTTGTAAAGATTGTGGTATTAAAAGACAGAAGAACACTCCATATTCTCCACAGCAGAATGGAGTTGCAGAAAGAATGAACAGGACCTTGATGGAAAAGGCTAGGAGTATGTTTAGTGGTGCTGGACTAGAACAAAAATTTTGGGCTGAAGCTATAGCCACTACATGTTACCTGATAAATAAGTCTCCTACATCAGCTCTTGTTGACAAGATTCCAATGGAAGCATGGTCGGGCCACAAGCCTTCACTTAGACATCTGAGAGTGTTCGACAGTGAAGCATATGCTCATGTGCTAAAGGAGAAGCAGAAAAAATTGGATAACAAATCTGTCAAATGTATTTTCATCGGATATAATTATGGTGTGAAAGGATATAAACTTTGGGATCCTGTTGAACAAAAGGTATTTTATTCTAGAAGTGTTATTTTTAGAGAAACTAAACCTTCTTCTGTTACAGTGCAGCTAGAATAAATAGAAGAAAATAAAGATGTAATTCAACTACCTGCTACACCAGAGAAAGTTGAATTGAGGCCCTTCGAGACACAAGAAGATGAGGAGATCTCTATGAGTTCTAAATCATTAGAGGAAGAAGAGGTACCTGAAGTTGAAGCAGAACCTAAACCAGATCTTGTTCAAAGGTCTACTAGACAAAGGAAACCGCTTGAAAGGTATGGATATTCTCCTGATGATTGGAGATGCATATTTTTATTGAATGTTAATATTGATGAACTGAGATCTGTAGAAGAGGCTCTTAGTATGAATGATTCAGAGTCCTGGAAAATATCCATGGATGAAGAAATGGAAGCTCTTAAGAGGAATGAAACATGGGACCTTGTACCATTGCCTGAAGGACAAAAGCATGTTAGTTGTAGATGGGTGTTCAAGATGAAGATGGGTTTAGATGGAAGCATTGAGAAGTATAAAGCACATTTGGTTGCAAAAGGTTACTCTCAAGTTGATAGAGTAGATTATGATGAGATTTTTTCTCTAGTAGCTAAAATGACTTCCATTAGATTTTTTCTTTCTATTGCAGCAACTTATGATCTAGAGATCAAGCAAATGGATGTGAAAAAAACTTTCCTTCATGGAGATTTGGAGGAAGAAATTTACATGACACAACCAGAGCACTATGTGGTGAACGCTAAAACTCATTTCATCTGTAAGTTGAAGAAATCCTTGTATGGTTTAAAACAAAGTCCTAAGATGTGGTACTAGAAGTTTGATACATATGTGTTGAGTTTGGGATTTGTGTTGTCTAAATCTGATCACTGTATATATTTCAAATCTGATGGTGATTGTTTCTTGGTTATTGCCTTATATGTTGATGACGTGTTATTTATTGGAAAAGGAAAGGTTTTGATTACAGAGTTAAAATCTCAGCTCTCAATAAAGTTTGAAATGAAAGATCTTGGTGCAGCAAGTCACATTTTGGGAATGGAGATTGTAAGAGATAGAAAAAATAGAAAGCTTTGTCTAGGCCAGAGTAAGTATGTTGTTACTATTTTGAAAAGATTCAATATGCAGGATTCTAGACCATTGAGTGTTCTTGTTACAATGGGAACAAAGCTTTCTAGTTCACAGTGTCCTACATCCCCATAGGAGATTGAAGAGATGAGTCGAGTACCATACTAGAGTGTTATTGGAAGTTTGATGTATGCTATGGTTTGTACAAGACCAGACACTTCCCAAGCAGTGGGAGTACTTTCCCATTACATGTCTAATCCAGGAAGAGCACATTGGGATGCAGTAAAAAGAGTTTTCAGATACTTGCAGGGTATTTTAGAGTACTCTATATTGTTTCTTGGAAGAGAAAATGGGCATTCCTTAGATATTCGAGGCTATGTGGATTCAGATGAGGCTGGTGATATTTTGGTAGAAGAAAATCCACCAGTGCATATGTGTTTACATTATTTGGTGGTGCAATTAGTTGGATGAGAAAGCAATAGGTTGTGGTTTCTTTGTCCACCACTGAGGCAGAGTATATGGAAGCTATGCATTCTTGCAAGGAATCCATTTGGCTTAAGATATTGTGTTCAGATATAGAGTTCAAACAAGGTGCAGTGACAGTTTATAGTGACAGTCAGAGTGCAATCTACCTAGCGAAGAACCTGCTTTTCATGCCAGGACCAAGCACATTGATGTACAATATCATTTTGTGAGAGATATGGTTGAGGATGGAAAGGTGAAGATGGAGAAGGTAGAAACTTTGGTAAATTTTGATGATGTATTAACTAAGCTCGTGAGCATAGAGAAGTTCAAATGGTGTTCAGATTCTATGGGCCTCCTGGCCCCTAGTAATTAAGTTCATAATAGTTTGGATCCCCTGACTCTTGCAAGGTGTTCAACAAGTGGGAGAATGTTGAGAAATATGTGTCTCAACCTTGAAAAATTGAGCACATGGCTTTGTGCCCATGGTTTTGAGCACATGGTTTTGTGCCAATGGTTTTGAGCACATGGTTTTGAGAACATGGTTTTGAGCACATGGTTTTGTGCCCATGGTTTTTCCCATGGTTTTGTGCTCATGGTTTTGCTCATGTTTTTGCACATGGTTTTGCACATGGTTTTGTGCCCATAGTTTTTTGCCCATGGTTTTGTAAAACTACAAGTAGTTTCTAGATTGTAAAATGCCTATATAATGAGGGCTTGGAAAGGAGTTTGTATGAGAGAGTTTTTTATGAAAGGCTAGCTGCTAGAGGAAGTCCTTCAAAGCTTGAGTCAAGGTGATGCTCTTGTAAGAACTTGCATTGCGAGTGTGTTGTAATCATTTCTTGATTCGATAATACATTATGCAGGTTTTAGAGTGTGGGGTTTTTCTCCTGTAAGGGTTTCCCCATGATAATCACTGTGTTTTCTTTATATGGTTATCATTGTAGGCCTTAAGATTAGCATAGGAAGCATCTCCGCATACCATTGCTTCCTTACATCAAATCCATGGTATGTAATTGAGGTTTTATAAGGCATAGTAATGTTCTTCCTTGCCGCTTTGTCATTTTGTAGATCATCTATTTGTTTTATATCTGCACACACAGACTATCGATATTAAATGAAAGTATATGTTTTTATTTGATATCATGTGATGTGTTTGTTAGATCGGTCATCACATTGCTATCCATTTTATCATCATGTCATCTTATTATAAATTTATATTTTTTAAATGAAAGATTTATTTTAGTTAATTTATATAAAAAATATTTCAATTTTTTTTTATGTTAATGTTTTTTATTAAATAAGAAGGGAAAGGGTCTTGATCTCATACAATTTAGGCAAAACAAGGGAAAAATAGCAATTGATCACAACAAAATAGTGAGGGGCCCCCTACACTGAAAATAACCAGATTACCAAAACCCCTCCAAAGTAGAACCAAGAAAACCATAGCAGACTTATCTAATCAACAACATCCAAGATACTACCATGTAACATTAATCTAACAACATCTAATATAGTATCATATAACATCAATCTAACAACTATATCCATCTCCACTATCCTCTTAACAATATTATAAACTAAGAAAATGTTAATAGTCTAGAAAGTCTTTAAACTTTTAAAAAACCTCATCCTAAAGTAGTGAATGGAAAATAGACCAAGACATAAATAAAAACTTATTTGGAATTATTGAGAACCTCATTAAGGCTTCAATCTTTCTCTAGCTACCAAAGAGCCTCTAACTAGGTGTCCAGATTCCTAGTCTACATGTGTCCATGGGTAGTGTTAACATTGTATCTCATCTTTTTTAGTTGTTTCTTGATCTTATATTTTCCCCCGTAATCACTCTGTTCATGATTCCCTTCGTGATTCAGATAAGAGAATAAAGGACTCTATCAATAGCCATATTTTTGTCATACATTCTTCTTTTTATTTGATCAAGTCTTTATACAATTCTAAGTAAAATATCATCCCAAGTGACCTCTTCATCCCCCATCACTTGTGTGTCCTTATTATTTTCCTCCTCCTCCTAGGAGTCTCCTAAGTTATCCTTATTTAGGGTTTCATTATCTTAATTTTTTGTATCCATAACTTGTTCTTTAGACAAGTTAATAGAAGTCGTATCTTGATCCTCTTGTTTCTCCTCCCCAGCATAACACTTATTCATGTTGTCCTTATCAGCATCAAAATTTTCTTTAAAAGAGGACACTTCTTCTTCAAACATTATAGTTTTCCCTTTAGAGAAAGGTTACGCTTGATTTTTAGCAAACCTATCTAATCATTTTCTCCCAATTCTAGAGTTAGGCTCTTCAATTTTTACCCCCTTATAATTACGAAAAATAATTTCCTCATCCTCCAAGATATTTATAGTAACCCCCTTGTTAACAAGGTCTTTATTTGGCTTTTTATTAGATGAGTTAGGAAGGTCTAGAGGAGACTTTCATTTTTCTGGGCTTACCACTGGAAACTCATTAATAGGATGGGGATGGGAATTATTAACTCCCTTCTTTTCCTTACCCATATTATCTAGGGGGATTCCTAAGAATTACCCATAGTGATAAACCTGGGAACCACAAATAGGCATTGTTGGGGTGGGGAGAGCGGGTGCACCTCATGTTCTAGGAGCATAGGATTTTGGTGAGGGTCGATCTCTAAGGAAAATTTGTACATGGCCATAATACAGCCTAGGTGGAGAGGTGGAGAGGCTTTTATCTTAATACTTTGTTGCAAGGAAGAGAAAATAAAGAAGGTAATATTTATTTTCTCCCTATATCTGACATGGTTCAACAAAGAAAAATGGTATCCATGAACTACCATGAATTTGCCTTCTAAAGTAAAATAGTGCATGATATAAAGGCTTAACAGGGTGTATGGGGGAGGGAGTGCCATAAATAATTCCCAAAGCTCAACTTTTTTCACAAAAGACTCACAACTAAGATGATATGTGCATTTCCTAGGGCCCCCATGGCTACAATAGTTCTCCAACCCCACCAAGATGAACACAAAAGTTTTGAAAGAAACCATTAAAAAGAAAGAAATGGTTCCATCACCATGATAAATAAGGAAAATTCCTTAGAAGCAAGGTTGGTTGTATCATGATTATAGGTTGTAATAACTCTCCTAGGAAAAGTAAATGTCTTCATGGAGGGAAACTTATCAAGTTTGGAAAAACACATGCCAAAAGAGCTATTTGATCCCAAGTACATAGTAGTGTATTCAATAATTTTTCCTTTGTGGTCTCTGAGAACAACTCTAGCCTTTGCATGTCAAAGTTTCACTTTATCTAGTCCTAATGTGGGGGTACCATAGAGTAATCATTTTTTTAAAAAAATCCTATTCCAATCTATACTAGTCATATTATGAGTAAGACCCATAATTTTTTTAACCTTATTTCTAGAAGAGAAGGCATTTCCTTAAGGTTCCCAAAGGAAGCAGCATTGAGGCTCTCAACTATTTAGTGTTTGATGATGTTAAAGACCTCCCAACTAGACTTTGATAATTCCCTACAAATTATGTTGATGTGCTCCTTCCAAAGACCCTAGGTGACCTTTGAGGGAATCTATTTCCATAGTTCTCTAAAAAACATGTTTAAAATGGTAGAGAGACCATGGTTCTATGAAAAGGGGAAGGGAATCAAGGAAAATCTAGTTCAAAAAAATAAGAGACATAATATACCTCATTGGCATACAAGTAGTGTAATAATAGATGATTAATGCTTTCACTTTCTTTGTAACATAGAGAGCAGCTAAACAAATTGGAAACCTTTTTTATCAAGTTATCCAATGTGAGAATTTTATTGTGGGTTGTTATCCACTAGAAGCTATTAATTTTGGGAATATGTTTGGGAATCCAAATCCCTATCCAATTAAATTGAGTAGGATAGTTGGGGGTGAACCTAACATAAAATAGGTCAATCTAACAAAGAAGTCACCTGAAGGAGATGGTCTCTACATCAATTCATCCTACAAATTTTGATTAAACAAAAAGCACTCACCTAAGACAAAATATATCTCCCTAATCTTATTATCCCACTCAGGCTTCCATCTATTACTACTTTTTCTATTTTTTGTAAGCCTATCTTTGAAGTTAACCAAAGAAGGGGACCCCCTATTCCAAAAATGTAGTCTTATACTTTATCACCAATAACTCTAATGCAATCATCTTGAGCCCCTCCACATTGTCCAATGAAGAAAGGGGCTTGTCACCTCTCCAAACCTCATTCCAGAAGTGGGTGTCATTTTCATTACCAACTTTTTTATCCACTCCCCTTCTCAATAGTTCCTTTCATTTCATTGAATCATTCCAAATGATTGAGCTATTAGGGAGACCATCATTAAAAATAAAAGCTAAAGGGTCATTACCACTTTGGTACTTGGATTCCACAATAGACACTTGATTCTTGGAATATTTTAAAAGATACCAACCTATCTTGGCTAGAAGGGATTTTTTAAATATTTTAACTTTTCCTATACCAAGGCCACCATTATCTTTTGGGACAAAGACCTTATCCCAACTAAAAAGAGAGAGATTAGCTTTATCTTTTGCACTTGTCCACAAAACTTTCCTTTTGATTTTCTCAATATGATCAACCATAGTAGTAGGTATTTTGAACAAGGATAGATATTAAACAAGTATATTTTGGAGACAATCTTTGACTAACTATATTTTCCCTACTTAGCTCAATAATTTTCCCTTGGACATCCAGTAAGATTTTTTTGAAAAATTTTAGTAATACCATTCCAAATGTTGTTGCTGGGGGAATTTAAACATTAGTGGGAGGCCAAGGTAGGTAGTAGAAAGGGTATCCATCTAAAACCCAATGATATACATGACTTTTTGGAAAGGCTAGGATCAGCATTAAGGAAACACAGCTTACTTTTAGAGTAATTAATAAGCTTACTTGAGGCCTTAGCATAGTCATTGAGAACCATGTTCCATTGTTTAGATTCAATAATAGATGTAGACCCAATGAAGATAGTTTCATCCACAAATTTTTGGTGAGTCTTAGCAAGTAGGGAGGAAGCAATTTTGATACCTTTTAGGAGACAAAATTCATAAAGTCTGGAATTGTTTCTCCCTAGAGCTTCAACAAAAAGAGTGAAAAGGTAGGGAGATAAAGGGTCACCTTTCCCCATACCCCTTCCACAAGAAAAATAACCTTTAAGAGAGATATTTCTCAAGATAGTAATTGAGGGAGTGGTGCAACAGGATTCCAAGATTTTCATAAATCTTCCTCTAAATCTAAACTTTTTGAGTATCTTTACCATAAAAGGCCATGAGACCCAATCATAAGCCTTGGATATATCATTTTTTAAGACCATGTATGGCTTCTTGATACAATGCATTGAATGAATCAGTTCATGATTGGTTTTAACATAGCATCCATTATGTCTCTTCCCTAAACAAACCCTTTTTTATTCTAAGATACCAACTTATCTAAAACAAGCTTGAGTCTAAAAACTACTAGATTGGATATAATTTTGTATATAGTATTGTAGAGGCTAATAGGATTAAAATCATGCATAGTAGAAGCATCATCCTTTATAGGAATCAAATCATTGAATATAGCAATAATCTAGTTAAGGATTTTTCCTAATCTAAAAAAATCTCTAGCCATTTTAAGATGTCCCCAGACACAATATCCCAGTGATCCTAGAAAAAGGAAAACCATCCAAACCTAGAGCCTTAAAGTCCACAAAGGAGAACACCACCTTTTTTTAATTTTATCCATAGTAACTATTTTTAATATTTCTTTCAAGCCATCTTCAATCATTAACTTGGGAGTAACCTCCAAAAACTTATCCATTTTAGCCCTATCCACTTGAATTTGTTGATTAAGGTGGGAAAAGATGGAAATAACCTCAGAAACTATGTCCTCTTTAGTCACAATAGAGCCATCATCTCTTATCATATTTCTTACTCTATTTACTTATCTATGTTTCATAGTAGATTTTTGGAAGAATTTAGTGTTTTTTCCTCTTTCCTTTATTCATTGAATCGTGGACTTTTGTTTCAAGAAGACCTACTTTTCTTTAGCAATTTTAAACCATTGATCCCTCAAATCTCTTTCTTTTTCATATATTTTATCATTGATTTGTCCCCTTTCCAATGGAGATCAGATATCTTTTAATTCTAGGGAAAGAGATTTTTTCTTTTGAAAGATGTTCCCAAAAGAGATTTTGTTCCATCCTTTGACCATGCCTTTGACTTTTTTAAGCTTTTGAGAGACAATAAACATAGGATGCCCCTGAATGGGATATTTATACCAATTAACAATTATTTTTTTGAAATCAAGATGGAATGACCACACAATTTCATATCTAAAAGGGAAGGGAGCTCTATTATAATTATTATCCCAATTTAAAAGTACAACATTATGGTCTAAACTAGTTCTAGGAAGAGCCATTAAGGGAAAGTTGAGGAAGGATGTTCCAATTACTAGAAATAAGGAATCTGTCTAGTTTAACTTGTATGAAATTATCTCCTTGTCTTTTGTTACCTTGGGTAAATTTAGCGACTTTAACATCAATATCAATCAAGCTAGAAATTGAAAAGAAATCAACAAAATCCACCATACTTTCAAAATAGTCCTCTTGACCTCCAGGTTTTTCTCAGGGGAAAGAGGAGAGTTAAAATGTCCACCAATTATCCAATAATCTATACCATGATTCTTGATGATGTCAACTATGTTTTTCCATAAAACAACTCTACCACTTATGGTGTTAGGAGCGTAAACATTAATCATATTCCATTTGACAACAGAAGAAACCTTATCTATCTGGATCACTTTACCATTTATTTTTTCTCAAAATAAGAGTCCCCTTGAGTTTCCTAGGGTTCCAAAGGACTATAATTCCTCCAAGATCCCTCTCAACATTCCAGGCCACAAAATAACAAGAGTTTCAAAAAAAATTATTATGATCTCAAAAGTTTCAATTTTTATCTTAGTTTTTTGAATCAACAAAATATCAATGTGATTCTTTATAAGGAAACCTTTAAGAAAAAAATTATTTCATAGGCCTATTTATCCCTCTAATATTTGAAGAAATAATCTTCATATGTAATTCAGACATACCTGAGACCAAAAACTTAGGAACATGGAATCATTTCTTCTTATTCTTATCCCATGATACATTATCAAGGGTTTTTTGCTTCCCACTTGCAACATCTCTTGCCAATTCTTTTATTCTTAAGTCTTTTTTGGAGGGTCTCCCAACTTTATTATTATTTTTCACTAGAGAAAATGACAATGTATGGTTATTGCTTTATCTTTTTACACCATACTTGTGTATGTCTGAATGAATAGAGTGAACTAGATTTCTTTTGTTGTTTCTTAACATTATTTCTATCACCATAGTGCCCTTCCTCCATATCTTATAGAGAGCATGTATCCACTCATTTTTCCCAAGCCACGGTTATGGAGTTTTCCCCCTCTATAATTCATTCCTTCACCTTGTTCATATCTTTCTCTATCTAGTTATTATCCTTCCAACCCTTAACCTATTCCTAATCCCAAGTTGTTTTAGGGCCTCTTTTTGGATTCACCAATAACACCTTGATCTTTGGCACCTTCATCAGTCCTACTATTTCCCATTTGATTGATATAATCTTCCTTTCATGTATTATTCACTCGACCTACAATAGCTCCTTGATCTTTGGCACCTTCATCAGTCATGTGGTTTCCTATTTGATTAATCTGATCTTCTTTTCCTATAATATTAACTCCACTTTTCTCTTGTTTCTCTATCTTCTTAATATTATGATCTTTCTTTCATATACTCTTCATGTCATTTTTCTCATGTTGTTTTGTATGCTTAACTTTGTTCCTTTGCCAATCCTGTTGGGAGGAGTATTGAAACTTTTTTCCTAGAACAATCTCATTTCTCTCCATGGTAGGTTTTTTATAGTCCACATTTAAGTGACCATAATTGTTACGATTTTGAGAAAATAGGCTAGTAGTTTCATAGACAATGAATTGATTCCATCTCTCAAACTCTGATTTGAGAGTTATCAAAGAGGCAAGGACCTTAATATTAACCTCCACATTAACACGAAATATAGAAAAGATAAGATGGAATCTTTGTAAGGTAACTCTGTTAACCTCCAAAAGGGTGCCAAAGATTTGAAAAGCCCCTTAAAAATGTTGTAATCTCAGAAATCCTAGGGAAGCCCAAGAAAATGAACCCAAGTCGGAACTACTTTTCCCAAATCAGCTGAGGGATTAAAACTAGGCTTCTACTTACACAAGGAAATAAATTTCTTCAAAAAAATTATCAAAAGCCTTGGGGCCCCTAGTTAGCACATGAATGTGATCCTTATAATTAAAAAATTTTAGAAGGAACAAAATATCTTTCATAGCAGTGATAGTAACACTACCTTTAAGCTTCCTTTGTGAAGAAACCCATCTTCTAACCTAGTCAATATTTGGGTGAAAAGATACGAAATTTCTTATTAGGGATAATTTCATTTCTTCCAACCTGGAATCCATTATTTCATCCAGAGCAACAACTTCTAGACCATATTTAGAATAAACAACTAAACTTTTTCCTGAATCAATATTCAAACACTTACCTTTAGGAATTTTGTTCCCAACCAAATTTGTAACAAATGAGGTTGATTCCTCTTTAGCAAATAAGGAATCTAACCCTAGGATAGACAATACCTGAGTTGGGTGGTCAGTAGGAGTGGGGCCCACCAAAGAAGATGAAGCAACCTACACAAAAGGTACAACATCTTCAAGATTTGATAGGAGGGTTGATTTCCCATCGAATGTCCCCCCCAGTGACACTCATGGAAGTAAAAGGTACATGGGATTTAAAAGTTATAAGGTAGGAAAAACTTAGGTTGCAGATGTCTTTTTGTCTGAATATTATGATAAAATGTTAAGAAGGGAAAATATTAGAGTTTCATAATTGATCTCTATTTTAGACATGAATATATGGATGAACATGGCACTAATTTTTAATAAGAAAATAAATTGTTAAAAGAAAATTTACAAAACAAATAAGGAATTTGATTATAAAATAAAAATCAGATTTTTACTTTGAGACATATTGCTAAAATTTTATACAAATACTAAATTAGAAGTGTATCTTTGATCTTGATGCATATGTTAAACTTTATCTAAATTTAATCATCAAACTTAGTTACATTTTACATGTTCTTTGTTCACTATATTTGTCAAAATATTTACTATATGATTGATGTGTACCTTATTTCAAATGAAATAAAAGCTAAGATATACAATGTGTTGTTGGATTCGACATCACATTGCTATCTCTTTGATCATCACTTCAATTTATTATAAATTTTAGTCACCTTTCACAATATTCTTCTCAAATATTTTATGTTTATGCTAAAAATGTTAATAGGGAAAAGATTATAGTTAAGAATTGTTTTGTGGTTCTACAACACACACCCCATTTTGGCCACTTGGCCTAATGGGGAGACCATTTAGATTTCCTGATCGGACCTCTATTGGTTTTTTCCTAGTTCAAAATTTTGTTGGTCTATCTACAATCTGAAACTTTGAAATGTTGGAGTTTTTCTAGACCTTCACTAGTTTTTGCACTTTCGCAGTAGGGGCTTTCATAGAATTTTGTAGTCTAAAAGTCTGAAATGCTAGAGTTTTGTTGGACCTTCACTGGTTTTTTGCATTTTCACAGTTCAGACTTTTGTTGGTCTTTTCACAGTCTAAAAGTCAGAAATGTTGGAGTTTTTCTAGATCTTCACTGGTTTATTACACATTCACAGTTCAGACTTTCGCTAGATTTTATTAGTCTGAAAGTCTAAAACACTAGAGTTTTGTTGGACCTTCACTAGTTTTTCACAATTTCATAGTTCAGACTTTCATTGGATTTTTTGCATTCCAAAAGTTTGAAATGGTGGCATTTTGCTAGAATTTTTTTGGAGTTTCACAGTTCAATGTTCTTAAGGAGAAGGGGACCTCTGAATTTCCTACTTTAGCTTGTGAACAAAGAGAATGAATTTTCAAACTTTCAGAGTCTGATTGTCTTTTTGTACTTTGAAGGTATGGAAGTCTGAACCTCCAATAGGGAATTTTTCTTGTGCATTTAGCTTAGGTAGTTAGATTTTTCTTTACACTCTCAACAAGACACTGTTGACAAGTTCTTTTCTATATTGAAGTTTGGTGCACACCTTTTGAGGTTTACAAAGAAAAAACAAGGGCAGCTAACATCCATGGAGTTACCAAGATTTTAGGAAGTTCAAGAAGTAACTGAGAAGTTTTGTAAATAAAACCAAGGAATCCTACCAGAGGAGTAAGTCTAGAGTTGAGAAGATCATAAGACAGTTTTTCTAGACTTAGAAATTTTTTCTCTATGATTTTTCAGAGTTTCGGACTTTGAAAGTCCAAAATTTTCCTGATGGCCGAAAATTTGAAAGTCAAGTTCCAGACTTAGCCATTTTTTGAACTTCAATTTTTCAGAGTTAGTCATGTCTGAAAATTTTGGGTCATCACGTGTTTTCATATCTTTACATGTGGAATCTATTTTTGGCCAATTTTCATGCTGCTTTGGGGTCATTTTTGCATGCCTTGGGCTTATCAATCATTTTCATACACAAAGGAGCATTCAAGTGAAGGATTTAAGGTAAAAAATCCAAAGTAAAGTTGAACACAAGATGAAGAACAGTGGAACTGTAGCTTATTTTCCTCCATCTTGGGGTAAATTTGTACTTGTATTTTCATGCAAACTTAATGTAAATAGATCTAAATCCATGAACTTTGTTTAGTAATCAATTTAGGAGTAGCTTTCCCTAGTTAAGATTGAAATTTAATGTTATTTCCTCATTTTTTGTGTAGTTGAAACCCTAGCTATGTGACGTAAGGGCAGGGAAGGTAAAGGCAGAATCAGGGTTAATTGAGACTGCTTAAACCCACAAACAAGCCCTATGAAGAGTTACACATGGAAGAAATATGAAAACCACATGAAAGTAGTAAAAAAAAAATAGATATGAGACAAGAAAATGGTGACAACACTGGTACAATTATTATAAAATCAGCTACATGCCCGGCTATGAGGCCTTCTGGGTTTCGACCTTATACAATGAATTTATGAAATTAGTATCACAGATCACACATTATTTCATGTGCTCTTACTACTACCATCAAAAAAAACTTAATACTACCTATTTCCAACTATCACCCAACTATCTCCCCTCCTACAATAGCGCAAGCTTCAAATATATAGCTAGTAAAGCCACAACTCAGTCGGTCAGGCATTTAATCACAATATAGGTCCACTTAGGAGAAGAAACCAAAACTAAAGCAAGAAAGAACAAAACATGATGTGTCATTATAGTTAGGTCCACACATGATCCAAGAACCTATCCTGAACTTTGCAAGATCTAATTCCCCCACACAGAACCGCGCAAGGTGAAACATCACATGTTTCCTGCAAAACTGGCAAAGAATCGATACTCAAGGGAAATGGTGATAACTTCCAAGTCTGAATGAATTAGGGCCTACACCCTTAAGAGAATTCTCAAGATTAGGTCCACATCACTACATTAACTTTGCAAGGCAAGAAACCAACCACAACATCGGCAACAAAACAAACATCAGATAGGTACAAGAAATAGAAACTATTTTTGCAGATGCAAGATTGCTCAAGACCCAAGATGCTCCTGCATCAAACACCTGGAGTAACAAAAGAACTAATTTCCACATTAGATACTACACATATTATGACCTGAATCATAAAGATCCAACTTAGCTTGTGTAATCCATGAGTTGTCTTCAACTGGCTTGTCTTTCCACTGAACTAGGTATTACATGTAATATTTTCCTCTTGTTCTCTTGCTCACTCTACTATTCAAGATCTTCTGAATGTTGTCTTTGTCCTTCTTAGGATAATTTAGATCATCTTCCATCTCATCATTTTCTTCAAAGTACTCAAATATATCAGCAATGTTGAATATAGGTGATATATCCATGTCCTTTGGTAATTCCACTCCATAAGCATTTCCATTGTCAAACTTCTTCAAAATATTACAAGGTCCAAAATTCTTCATCTTTGGCTTGTTGTAGGTACCAACAGGAAATATACTCTTCTTCAAATGAATCATAACCTCATCTCCAACTTCAAAATATTTATGTCTTCTTCTCTTATCTACTTTCTATTTATATTTTAGATTACTGTACTCCAAATTCTTTTTAACTTCATCATGAAAAGTTCTCATGTATACTGAAAAATCCTCAGCTTCAGCACTTCTTCTGGTCTTAGTAGGTAAATCTCTCAACTCTTTGGTTCCCTTAGGATGAAATCTAGTAACAATCTCAAATGATGTCCTCTTAGTACTTATATTCACAGAATTATTGCATGCAAACTTTGTTTGTGCCAAAACTAAATCCCAATTAGCATGCTTCTCTCCAACTAAACATCTCAACAAATTTCCCAAACTTTTGTTCACAACTTTAGTCTCTCCATTTGTCTAAGGGTGAAATGTAGAACTAAACTTCAATTCTGTATTCAACTTCTTCCAAAGTGTTCTCCAAAAGTAACAAGTAAACTTAGTATCTTTGTTTGAAACAATAGACTTAGGAAAACCATGCAATCTTACCACTTCCTTGAAAAATAATTCAGCTACATGAAATGCATCAGATGTCTTCTTACAAGGTATCAAATGTTCCATTTTAGAAAATTTGTCAACCACTACCAAAATAGAATCATTACCTCTCTAAGTTCTAGGCAATCCAAGAACAAAGTCCATACTCACATCTTCCCAAGGTCTATCAGGTACAGGAAAAGGTGTATACAATCCCACATTCTAACTAGTTCCTTTTGTTGTTTGGAAAACTCTACAACCTCTAACCATTCTATGTACATCCCTATAAATCTGTGGCCAAAAGTATCTCTCTGAAATCAATTTCATAGTCTTATCAATCCCAAAATGTCCAGCAAGTCCACCACTATGCTTCTCCTTTATTATGTTCTCTCTCATAGATCCTCTAGGTATGCACAACTGAACTCCTTTAAACAACATTTCTTCTTGAATGAAATAATCAGTCCACTTATCACTTAGTATTTGTTCCTTACAAGCTTTCCAAGGCTCTACAAAATCAATGTCAGTTCCATACAAACACTTCAAATCATCAAAACCAAGTACCTCAACTCTTACTTCTATTAGCAAACTTCTTCTTTGGCTCAAGGCATCAGCAACCTTATTCAACTTTCCACTCTTATGTTTCAATGAAAAGGAAAAATTCTGCAAAAACTCAACCCACTTCATATGTCTCTGATTCAATTTATTCTGACTTCCCAAATACTGCAAAGCTTTATGGTCAGTATACAACACAAAATATTTAGGCATCAAATAATGTCTCCATTTCTTCAAAGCTTGAACAATAGCATAGAATTCCTAATCATAAACTGAATATTTTCTCTTAGCATCATTCAACTTCTCACTAAAGAAAGCTAGAGGTCTTCCTTCTTGACTCAAAATAGATCCAATTGCACTACCACTAGCATCACATTCAACTTGAAAAACTTTACTGAAATCAAGTAAAGCAAGTGTAGGCAATTCTGTAATTCTTTGTTTCAAAACTCTTATGTGCTCCATGTGTCCATTTGAAATCCCTTTTATCTCCTCTCATGGTTTCAATTGTAGCATTACAAATAGAACTAAAATTTCTGATAAACTTTCTATAAAAACTTGCAAATCCATGAAATGATCTCACCTCTCCAACATTCTCTGGTGTAGCCCAATCAATTATAGCTCTTACTTTCTAAGGATCCATCTTTAATCCATCAGCTGAAATTAAAAAACCAAGGTACACAATCACCTCTTTCATAAATGAACATTTCTTTAAGTTAATCAGCAACTTTTCTTCCTTCAATCTTTGCAATACTTATCTGATATGCTCAAGATGTTCTTCCTTAGTCTTACTAAATATCAAAATGTCATCAAGATATACAATCACAAACTTACCCAAGAATCTTTTTATAACTTCATTCATTAGCCTCATGAAAGTACTAGGTGCAATAGTCAAACTAAAAGGCATAACCAACCATTCATACAAACCTTCATTAGTCTTAAAAGTAGTTTTCCATTCATCCCCTGCTCTAATCCTAATCTGATGATATCCACTTTTCAAATAAATCTTTGTGAAATACTTCACTCCACTCAAACCATCCATTATGTCATCCATCCTAGGTAAAGGAAATTTGTACTTTACTATTATCTTGTTTATAGCTCTAGAATCAATGCACATTCTACATTATCCATTCTTTTTAGGTGCTAACACAGTAGGTACTGCACAAGGACTCAAATTTTCCCTAATCAAACCTCTCTCAAGAAATTCTTGCACTTGTCTATTCAACTCAGTCTTCTCATCTGGTGTCAACCTATGTGGTGCTTTATTAGGAAAACTAGCTCTGGGTATCAAATCTATACAATGACTTATACTTCTCATAGGTGGTAAACCATCAGGTACATTATTAGAAATGATGTCATGAAATTTAGTCAACAAAGGTTCAATCTCGGGTGCATGTTCTAACTCATCTTGTTTCTCATTTTTCCTTTGAATTAAAGAAAAGAAAATATTTTGTTCTTTCATTTCTCTTTTAAATGTTTTACCATCAACAAAACATACTGACTGTAGTACAATGACCTTCATCGGACTTTTCTACCAAGGTCAATAATACTTGTTTATTTCCATCCATCCAAATAGTATATTGATTCAATCTACCTGTTATCATATTTTCACTCATCTTGGGAGACCTAATTAATAATGAGACTATTGTACCCTAGTTTGGATTATTAGGTGATATTTCTTAAATTTGTGTTCATTTCATAGTAAGATACATGAAAAGGAATAAGAAACATTTTACATCTAAATTATTTTCATGTATATGTGCCACTATCTTAAGAGTACTGTACAAAAGGAAAGAATTGAGAAGATTATTCATCTGAGCTCACACAGGCCATGAGCATAGCCATTTTTAGAATTGCATAAATGAGTATAGACATACATGAAATGATGAACATAAATACAAGGGTACCATACATTGTCTGGTAATGAAGTCTTGATCCAATCCTATCCAGTGTGCTCCTATGATCTAGAACTTGAAAAGAAGAGAGAAAGGGGTGGGGTTAGATCCAATGGATCTAAAAAATGTATGGTACCATAATATTTACAAGCATGCATATATGCACTAAGTCATACACCTTTGGGAAGGGCTATGCTATAGGGCATGTACACTCAGTAAAAGATGCTGCAAGAATAAAAAGAGATACCATATTTTCACTAACTTGTTTTTTCCATGTGCAGATACAGAAAAAGTTGATCCAATGTTGTTTACCTCATTTAGATAAAAAAAGTACTGAGAGGATGGTATTCCTAAAGTACCATCCTTGAAGTATGGTGATTGTCTGTACAACAACAATCCAAAGATGCCAGAATCCAAATGAATGATGTTTCCCTGTGATGTGGGATCTCTTGGGAAGACCTCAAATTTCCTTGAGAGAGACCACATCACAAGCCAAGAGCACCCATGATCACCACAAGGGAACAACTAGATGAAGTAGTATTAGTGGGACATTCAAAGATCATAAAGGAAAAATTAAATAAAGCATGGTCAAGCACTGGAAGATTCAAACAAGGGGCATACATCATCAGCATGCCAAAAAAAGTACACAATCTACATACTAAGGAAAAGTACATCACTACATGAAGAATGTTCAAATCTATATTTTAAGCTAAGTAAAGGGGCTCTAGTTGGTAAATCAGTAACATAGTATGGCATATCATCATGTGGAATAGTGAATGGATAGTGCATGTGGGAATATGAATGGGTACTGAACAATACACCGTCAAGTGGGCCTCAAGCATGGAACAATCAGACAGTTATGATAAGTCATAAATGGTGCCATTATACCAATAAGACATCCTAGTACAAGGATCAAGCCAGTGAAACTTGTAGAAGCATGGTATCAAGATTTCAATAATAGCAAGGGTAATAGTAAGAGTTAATAAGGCCCAAAAGGGGTCACTCAGTAGTGAATAATATGCAGTCAGGATGTGGGCATGAAGATGGGGCACCATGAAATTTATAAAGCAATAAAGTGATAAAATAATGCTTCTAAAATAAGGCACAGGGATCAAGCCATTAAGGAGCGACATCAACATAAAATGGTATTGATATTTAGAGAAAATATGCTAAACAAGAGTTAGGCATCAATCACCAATAGGCGGAAATGGCCACGTATTGAAGAACCAGTTAGAAGAGGAGGAGGTCAGGCTCACGGGCCTTAAACATTTTGACATGTAATGCTACAACATAGTTCATGGGTTGTGCATGGTAAAAATGTAGTGATTCATTGGAAAGGACAAGCAATGAGGCCAAAGCAAACCTAAACCCTCCAAGGCAATGGATAGATAGCATAAACGAAGCCCAAGAGCTCACGAGCTAGAAACAATGGCAATGTTTTAAAAACCATTCAAAAGAGGAAAAGGACCAAGCTCACAGGCCCAAATGAATCTAACAACAAGCACATAATGCAATGTATGGTAACAAAATAGAAATCAATGAACATAGTATACAAGAAAAACCAGTCTAATGTAGAAGAGATATAATGGCCCAGCTCAATCTCGTAGGTCATTAAGTGTTATGACAACCAACACTTCAATAGAGGATTGGTATCCATGAACATATATAGCAAGCCATCAACTCATAGTTTGTGCCATGATGAACAATAAAGGAACATGTTGAAGACAAAAGTAGCCAACATTTCAAAACAAGGGTATTCCATATGTATTTATAGCCCAACAACAGTCTCAAATACAGAGGCATTGTGCCCTAGCAATGCTTGGGTCACCATGATGCAACACAGCACTTCAGAAACTCATGGGTTGGGGTCCAATAAAAAAAATAGTGGACGCAAGCATCAACAATGAAAGGAAAACATTCATGATCAAATAAACAATGGCACTAATTAATAGCACGAATACCAGTGAAATATGATACCTAGTCTTTTACCCGTGAGATGTGCATAGAAATAGGTAATCAGCACATTCAATAAACAATGAATGAAACATCAATTCAATAAATAATGGCCCATGAGTACCATGTATAATCAAATGAAACATTGGGTGGCACCCGAAAGGGGGCATTCAATACCAATACTCAAGGCTCATGGACGCTATCAAAGGCATGATCAAATAGCCATTGATGCCATAGCTCACATGCTAGAATATTGTATCCAGTGAGCATATTTAGAAAACATCAACATCAAATGAATCATAATCACAATAGAGAACCATTAAGTTGATGCCCTAGTTTTCAAACTCACGAAGTCATCCAAGTTCGACAGGGGGAAAAAAAACCATTAGAACGATGCCTTTCATTCCATTGGAATATATAATAGCAACAACCATGCCGTGGAGAAGACAAATTCAATGGCGTCTAGATTCACAGTGAGCATGGTAATGCAAAGAAGGTAAGTGCAGTGCTACACAAAATGCAAAGCAAGACACAGAGGAACATGCTGGAGATAAAACAATCAAATGCAATCACAAGCATGAACATAAAATACAAAATGTAATGCCCTAGCTCATAGGTCATGAACACACCAGTAGAGCAATGGAAATTCTATCGATAAGCCCTCAAGAATGCAAAGGGGAGCAACCAAATAATGCCATCATTTCGCAATAAGAATGCAGGGTAAATGTCGAATACAATGCCTACCTCATATTGAAGATGCCACAAAAGATCAAAAGGCCAAGTTGTTTCCAAAATTGAGCCCTCAATCATGGAAAGCGAAATGTCTTTTGAGACTGCAACTTCCCCATTGTACTGATAGTGAAGTGCCAGTGTCTTGGGCACCTTCCTTTTTGTTCTTTTTTTCGGATCAGTTTCTCAAGCAATCAATTATATGCTTTCCCCTTTTTTTGGGTTGAGAGTTTTAATTATTTTAATGCTAGGTTCTATTTTGTGATAGGTGGGTTTTATATTAAAGATATAAATGTTTTATAATATGTTTTCCCCATTTTTATATTGGGTTGAGAACTATTTTAAAATATAATTTAATCCACATACTTTGGCATGGATTGGGGGGTAATTAAAATGTAAATGTGAAAATCATTGCCTACGTCATTGTAATTTCTAACAATGGTGTTTTTATAAACCATTGTCGGAATGTTATTTTTAGAGCATGAATTGGCGGGGACAGGGTAGACTTTTGACCATCTTTCTTAGGATTCTCATTTTTCCCACTACCCCTACAAATCTGGGAGTCTGACATCCAAAATTTAGAGGCATCTTCATGGGCCTATTTCTAGAGTTTTCCATTTTTAGGAGGTTGAGGGTCATGAATGCAGATTCCTAGGTTTTCTTTTTATACCTCTCAGTTAGGTGATTTAGGTTAGTTCTTCATTCTCTCTTTCTTGGAGGTGAATGCTTGTAGCTCTAGAGAAGTGGATTGATGTACTTGGCTCCTTTCACTAAAAATAAAGCAGTATTCCTTCTCATCCCTATTATTTTCTGAGTTTTCCTATTGAAATTCATGTTAAAGTTATCATGATTTTGTTTATCCTTTACTTTGCATGTTCGTCCAAATTGAATATTCAAGGAAGTGTTTTGCTATTATTGTTTTAATCTGTGTACAATTTGGGTTATAAGTTGTGGAAGCTCCTTCCTTTCTTTTTCTCCAAGTACCTCTTATTTCAAAATATCAAGGCAATAGGGTCAAGTTGTGAATTACCAGGTTATTTTAGGTATCATTGTGAGTTTTGCTTCAATATGTGGATCCTTCAATGTTCGGTGAATCACCTAGTTTAGTTTCAGTTTCATGCACTCTCTCTCCCTTTTCCTTCAAAGTTTAGTTAAGTTTTAGGTGATTCAAGGGGAAGTTGGCCCCTAATCTGAAGGTCTACTTTCTGATAGGTTATCCATAGCCTAAAAGTAGTCCCATGTTTCATGGGATTGCTAGGTTCTACACTTAGCCATACTCGGGTGCAATCCCTAGTGACAACACTACCATCATGAAAAGATTTCCTATCATACTACCAAGGTCTACCCAAAATAATATGACAACAATCCATAGGCATAATATCACACAATACTTCATCATGATAATTCCCAATTTTGAATTTAACAAGGCATTGTTCACTTACAAGTAGTTTATGCTCCTTTTGGATCCAAGAAATATGGTATGGCTTAGGATGTTTCAATCTTTGTAACTGCAATTTACTAACCACTTCTTTGGATACCAAATTATTATAACTTCCACTATCAATGATTACCTTGCAACATTTGTCAACGATCTTGCATCTGGTTCTGAATAAACTTTTCCTCAAAATAGGTTCCCCATTAGCTTCTTCATTACATAAGATCCTTCTTAGCATCAATTTCTCACCATGTTCAGGTTCATTAGACAATCCCTCAACTTCTTCACAAACCAAATTGTTTTTGCCATTACTTCCAGTCTTTTTTCTAAGTTAGTACATTCAAAATCTCTATGTCCTTCCTCACCACATTTGTAGCAAGTATCTTTAAACCAAGATTTCACATCTCTTTTCCCATTATTTTTATTTCTAGAGTAACCAGTATAGCTACTTCTAGAGTAGTTACCTCTTCTACTAGCAGGTTCATCTTTCCATCCTTTATCTTGTACTACACTATCAAATCTACTACTTTCTCCATAAGAGCTGCCTCTACTTCTCTAAAATCTGCCACCTCTTCATCTTTGTCTTTGTTCATGTCTTTTTATCAATCTTTCTTCTGCCTTCAAATAAAATTGGTATGTAAATTCCACACTTTCCATCTTAACATAACTAATCTCATCTTGAATAGATGTCCTCAGGCCATTCGGATATCTAGCCACCTTCTCAACTTCATCATCCACATGTCCAGATCTAATATCCAATTTGTAAAATTCCTCATTATATTCCTTCACACTCATGTCCCTTTGTCTCAAATTCTGCATTTTTCTCATCAAACTAACTTGGTAGTCATCTAGAAGAAACTTCTTCTTCATCTTTCCAAGCATCTTCATCCATGTCTTGATCTTTTCTTTTCCTCTCTTCTGCCTCTCAGTTTGCAAATTATCCCACCAAAGAGATGCATGACCTTTCAACTTTGTGACTGCTATCTTAACCTTCTTATTATTAGGAGTACCTTCATACTCAAAGTATTTATCCATCTCAGAGATCTAATCCAAAAGTGCATTGGTCTCAAGTCTTCCATCCTAGTAAGAAACTTCAACTGCAGGTCTATAGTTAGCCTTAGACAAAACTCTCAAAAGTCTTTCCTCATCCTACTCAACTTCAAGTTCAGGATTAGGTGCTACCTCTTCTTCATCACTAACATCTTCAAGATGTGTGCCTCTTCTCTGGGTTGTCTCTATAGCTTCAAGCCTAGTTGCAATCTGCCTCAACATATCCATGATAGCATTATCATTTCCTCTACCATGAACCATCTAGACAATCAAGTTCCAGCAAGATCATAACATTCTACAAGTTATAGGTCAGATCTCAGATCTACCACCCTAAAACCAATCCATAAGGTTCTCCATGATCCAATCCATAAGAAATAACTTCTCTTAGATACCACCTGACGCAAGAGCAGGGAAGGTAAAGGTAGAATCAGGGTTAATTGAGACTACTTAAACCCACAAAAAAGCCCTACAAAGAGTTACACATGGAAGCAATATGAAAACCACATGAAAGTAGTGAAAATACAATAGATATGAGACAAGAAAATGGAGACAAAACTGGTGCAATTATTATAAAATCGGAAACATGCCCAGCTATGAGGCCTTCTGGGTTTCGACCTTATACAATGAATTTATGAAATCAGTATCACAGCTCGCACATTATTTCATGTACTCTTGATACTACCTTCTAGAAACACTTATTACTACCTATTTCCAACTATCTCCCCTCCTATAATAGTGCAAGCTTCAAATATATAGCCAACAAACCCACAAGTCGGCCAGTCAAGCATTTAATTACAATATAGGTCCACTTAGGAGGAGAAACCAAAACTAAAGCAAGAAAGAAAAAAAAATGATGCACCATTACAGTTAGGTCCACACATGATCCAATAACATATCCCAAACTTTACAAGATCCAATTCCCCCACATGGAACCGCGCAAGTTGAAACACCACACGTTTCCTATGAAACTAGCGGAGAATCGATAACTTCCAAGTCCAAATGAATTAGGATGTGGGCCCTTAGGAGAATGCTCAAGATTAGGTCCACATCACTACATTAACTATGCATGGAAAGAAACCAACCGCAACATCAGTGACAAAACAAACATCAGAAAAGTACAGGAAATAGAAACTATTTTTGTCGATGCAAGATTGCTCAAGACCCAAGATGCTCCTACATCACTATGGGTTTCTTGTTCTATAAGGTGAAACACTATATATACATCACAAAACAATGTAATTAAGGTCGATATTTTTTTCCACTAAAGTTTAATGCATTTTGTGCTTCAATCGTGGTGTGATAATTCTACCATCTTTGATAAATTTATGAGTTTCTACTTGATAATTCATCTAATATTTTAGAGAGCCATTTGTTTTATTGCATATTATGTATGTGGTATTCATTAGCTTGGAGTTTATCATTGTTGCATCATCTTGTTTGACAAACTGTTGGGAATTACTTCTTTTTGTGCATAAGGATAAATGTATCTCGTATGTGTGTGCATTTGTGGTGGCTTCACAATTTGATGAATTTTAAGAAACATTGCATCTATTATTTACATTTAAATGATGATTGCATCTGCATCTTATGATTTGTGAGAAATTTTGATTCATCTTGTGTAGGTTTTCTTTAAAATTCCATAGAGGCTTAATTCACAGGTTTGATATATCAATGGTTTTTGTCCTTTAGGAATTTTCTTATTAGTTATTTGATTTCAGTTTCTCATTAGCCTAACCTTTTTTTGTTTGTTTGGAAATCTAATTAATCGTAGACTCATGTTAAATTTTCACAATAGGAGTTGCATACATATCTAAATCCAAAAAAAACAAAAAAGATTATTTGTTGAAATTTCTTTTGCATCCGAAAAAAGGAGTTTTTGGAGCAGAAGATGTAGAGGAGATGGAAGAATAACAAGTATGGCAGTTTTTCTCAGGAACAAAAGCAGCATCAAGTGAGGCAGCAGGTTTCCTTCGCTGCTAAAAATTTTGGTAAGGAAGATGAAGGGTGTTATTCTCAGGGGAGTAAATAAAAGGTGGTGGAGATATCTCTTACGAAAGAGGTTGAAGAAGACACGATGATATGGGAGAAGATAGTCGTTATTGGGCAATTCATAGGTGAGAGGGTTTCTAGAGAACAAACCAAAGACTAGGTTTGGAAGAATTGGAACAAGGAAGTCATCATTAAATTCATTCCTAAAAATTTCTTCATTTTCATCTTCAAAGATGAGGAGGGTAGGGATGGGATTTTGAAGAAACAAAACTGGTTTTTTGTCTTCGGCCTCTTTACTTACAGCCATGGCAAGCCAATTTTAATCCTGTCCTGTTGGGTTTTTATCAAACGCCCATATGGATCAGGATGTATAACTTGCCCTTGGAATTTTGGGGAGATTATATTTTGGATTGTATTGGGTGATCTCTGTGCACTCTTCTAGAAATTGATGAATCAATCATAGAGTAGGACTCTTACTTATTTGTGAGAATCAAACTTGTAGCGGTGCAAGAAGTTCTAGAATTCATTTTTTTGAAGGTAGGCGATATGATTTAGAAGCAGCATATTGAAGTGGAGGTGCCTTCTCTGGAGTGTATGAAATGTGGTATGAAAAACCATAGATTGTTAGATTGTAGGATCTTTGTCAAACCTGCTCGAGTTTGGAGGAAAAAAGTAGCAACAAATAAATTGGTTATTGTAACTGCTTCACAGCCGCAAGTCCAAACGAGCAAGGTTTCTCATTTGCATTCCTTGACTTGGGAGAAGGAGGAAGGGGAATGATCTTCCATCCAATGTGGGCCCTCTAAAGAAAAAATCCCTTTAAAAGTCCCTTCTTTACCCCATTTGTCTCGGTCAAACTCTGAAATCGAATACGACAGGGAGTCTTTCGAGGAATTTCTGATGGAGAACAAATTGGATAATATTGAACCAAGATGTATTAGTCAATCAACTAATATCCTATTGGGTAAATCCAAAGGTGGTAGAGACAGACACTCTAATAGGTAGTTAAGGGAAGAGAGGGCCAAGGAGAAGGGAATTGTAAGTGTGTTTGACTTTATGAGGAAAGCCAAGGGAGCAGGGATCTCCCTTGGTCAGAAATGATTATCACTTCCTGGAATGTCAGGGGTCTTTCAACCCCTGACAAGAAGCACTTATGTAAATGAGCATTGCAGAGGTTAACCAGTGATGTTGTGCTTCTCCAAGAGACTAAGCTTTGTATTGATAAAGCTCTTAGTTTTACTTTTTATTGCAAAATTTGGGAAGGTTATTTTCAGGAAGCAAAAGGGGCTTTCGAGGGTATTGGTCTATTGTGGAACCTAGCCAATGTTAAGGTTACGCTTTTGGAAAAGCCTGACTTCTAGATTTTTGGATTGGTGGAAGGAATGAAAGAGAATATCTCTTTTCCACTAATCAATGTTTATGGGCCAGTTAAAATGGAAGATAAGTTGAAATTATGGGTTGAATTATCTTCCAAAATTTCTTCGATTGATGGTAACAAAATTATTGTGGCTAGAGATTTCAATGTGATTTTGGATCTAGATGAAAAATTAGGAGGCATAAGGAGACCTAATAAGATCATGGAGGACTTTAGAGATTTTGTGCAGAGGAATTCATTGTCAGATGTGGCTAATTGTAATGGGCAATTTACTTGGACAAACAGGTGAGCCAATTTCACTAGGATTTTTGAAAGGCTGGATAAGTTTCTTGTGGGTTCATTCTGGCTGAAGGATGCATTTAAGGTAGAATCTTCGATTCTTCCCTTTTCCATGTCTAACCATTATCCCATTCAGTTGAGTTTTCTTCTTCCCACTCAACATTATAAAGGTAGTTTTAGGTTCCAAAATATGTGGTGGCGAGACAAAAATTTCCTTTCAAAATTGGAGGAGTGGTGGTTGGATAGTGATCGGTATCAAGGCATGCCTAGTTATTTTCTGATCATAAGACTTAAGGAAATTAAGATTTGTATTAAGGATTGCAACAAATATTCCTTTAAAAACATTTTCTCTGAGAAGATCAAGGTGGACCAAGAATTGGAGGACCTAAATAAACTAGTGATAGCCTCGGGCATGTCCAACTCTAACTTTCAGAAAGAAATAGAACTTAAAAGAGATCTGGAGGAGCTTCTCTGTAGGGAAGAGGTCTATTGGAAAGACAAATCGAGGGAGAAATGGATTTGTGATGGAGATCAGAATTCTAGGTTCTTCCATAAATTGGTTAAGGCCAAGAAATCTCATAACAGAATTTATAAGATTCAGGATGTTCATGGTGATTGGCAGGACAAGGTTGAAACTATCAAGGATATTGCAATGTCTCATTTCCAATCATTATTGGGAAGGTCTACATATGCTTTGGACCCTTCTACTGCAGTTTTTCTAGATATTGTTCCAAAGTTAGTCTCGAATGAGGATAATGACATATTGATGAGACTGTTTTCATCTCAGGAAGTCAAGAAAGCTATTTTTGATAGCCTGGTTAATAAAGCCTCGAGCCTAGATGGCTTCCCCACTAAATTCTACCAAAAATGCTGGGGTTTTTTAGGAGAAAATATTCTCAAAGTGTTGGAATCTTTCAGGAAAAAAGGGGAGTTTGTGAAAGAGTTAAATAACACAGTTATTGCTCTGATACCAAAAAAACAAGAATGCTCATCTATGGATGATTTTAGGCCCATAGCTTTATGCAACTCTCTTTATAAAATTATATCCAAGGCTATGGTCAATAGACTTAAACCTATCCTTAGCAGAATTATTTTAGTAGATCAGCATGGATTTTTTCCTGGTCGGGAGATTACAAACAACATCATCTCAGCAGGAGAAACCATCCACAGCATGCACGTTTCCAAGAAGCCAGGTATGATTATCAAGCTTGATGTCAACAAAGCTTATGATAGAGTTCGATGGCTGTTTCTTTTATCTCTTCTCTCATGGTTTGGTTTCAGTTCCCAATGGATCAAATGTATTTTCCATTGTATTCCATCTGTTCATTTCTCCATTTATATTAATGGTGCCATCTCAAGATTTTTCCAGCTACTAATGGGCTTCGACAAGGAGACCCCCTATCCCCCTTCTTATTTGTTTTGATGGAAAAGGCTCTAGATTGTATGATCAAGCTTCAAAATAGGATTGGTCAATGGAGAGGGATAGTTATAAATGACAGTATGGCATCCATCTCACATTTCCAGTTTGTAGACAATGCCATCTTGTTTGGAGAGGCTACTATTCAAGAAGCAAGGGTCATAAAGGTTGTATTGGTTGAATACAAAAGAGTCTCAGGGAAAGTCATGAGCTTGTCTAAATCAAGGGTCCACTTTATGCACACCAGCAGGTGGATAAAGGGAGCCATTTCAGATATTTTAGGATTTGAAGAAGGCTTGTTCCCAATCACATATGTTGGAGTTTCCATCTATGCTGGATGCATGAACTCTAAATTTTGGGAAGGGGTGCTTAATAAAATGAAAATTAAAGCTTCCTCATGGAAGAATAGGTGGCTTTCATAGGCGGGGAGGATTCTCATGATAAAGGCAGTGTTATCAGCCATTCCTATTTATTTCTTGTTCGTATATAGATTTCCCAAGAGGGAAACCATAGCTCTAGATGGATTGCTTAAAAAAAATTTGTGGGAAGGGGCACAGGAAGAGAAAAGAATTCATCTCATTAGTTGGGAAATGGCCTGTATGGCTAAATTGGAAGGAGGAGCAAGACTGAGAAGCATGGATCTTCAGAACATTGCATTGGGAGCCAAGTTGGCATGGAAAATGTACAAAAGTCCAAAAAAATTGTGGTGCCAGTTAATGCATGCTAAGTACCTTGACTCTAGAGCCTTAGATAGAATTCTGACTGCAAAAAATGCACACTCTAGCTCTCAATTTTGGAGGCACATTTGGGAGAGAAGGAATTTAATTATGGAGCATCTAACATGGAAAATTGGCAATGGCAAGAGAGCGCTAGTTTGGAGAGACTCATGGCAAGGAGATAGACCCTTGGATAGTTTCTTTAATGACAGGGAGTGGGTCAACAATATGGAAATTACTTTAGGGAGTAAGGTGGCAGATTATTTGGTGTTCCCTTCTCCCTCCTCCTCAAAGGCCGAGTGGAGAAATTTTTGAGATCCTGAGACAAAGAATGTAATTTTAGTGCAAGATTTATTAAAAAATAAAATAGTGGTCCAATCTCTCGAAGAGGACACTCTGATTTGGAGTGCTTCCAAGTCAGGTAATTATAAGGTCAATTTGGGTTATCAATTGCTTAGGCACAGAGAGAATTGTGAATATTGGCCAACCAACTTATGTTGGGGGAAATGGCCTCTCCTGAAGGCTGGTGCCTTTTATGCATTTTTCTTCATGGCAAAATTCTTACAGGGAACAGGTTGAAATCTCTAGGATTTTCGGGACGCAGTTGGTGCATAATGTCTAAATAGAAAGAAGAGTCAGCAAATCATCTTTTGTTTTGGTGCCTGATAGCAAGGGCATGTTGGGATTGGTTGCTCAATAAGTTGCAATGGTACGCAGTTAGGAACGCAACTCTTAAGGAATTCCTATCCTCTTGGCTAGTGGACAGAGTCTAATCTAAGTGGGGGCTTTTTTGGCTCATAAGCCCATCCATGTTGGTGTGGCATATTTGGAAGGAGCGCAACCGAAGGATTTTCAAGGGAGAGGAATTGCAGATTGATAGGTTAAAGGTAATAGTCCAAATAACAATTGAGAAGGTGGTTAATAGTAGAATTTTGGGGAGGAATTATCTTTTCATGACCAAGTGGGATATGGTGACGGAGAAGAATTGGAACATTAATCTTAGGGGAGATCAAAAACTCAAAGCAAAGAAAGTTATATCTGATACTTGATGGATAGCTCCGCCGATCGGGTGGTCTAAACTTAACTTTGATAGTGCATGTTGAGGAAATCCAGGAGAGATTGGTATTGGGGAAATTATCAGAAATGAGGAAGGGGTGGCCATTAGTGGTATATCGAGGAGATTAGGGATCTCCACAAATAATGAAGCGGAAATCTCAGCTTTGGAGGCAGGGCTTTTGTGGTGCATAAACAGAGGTATTAGCAAGGTGATCATCAAGGGAGACTCTCAAATAATAATAAACGGGGTCACAAAATTGGTTTTCTATAGTTGGAAGTTGGCAAGATGGTTACCAAGGCTAAGGGATCTGTTGTAGAGGCTTGATGATCTCCATCTTCAACACACGTTTAGAGAGGGTAACAGGGTGGCAGATAAGCTAGCCAATAGGGGCATCAACAGTCAATCTAACTTGGAATTTGGGAAGGATGACAGGATTCATGAAGATATTCAAATTCTTTTAGATAAGGATCGGGTTCCAATGGATAGGATGGGAATCGAATAGTTTTGGGATTCACCGGCAGTGATAGTATGGCCTTGCTGCTGGTGCATGTGACATTGCAAAGATCATATTACCTCTATAATGTTTTCTTGCTCGTTCTTGTGAACTGATGTCTGGCTTTGTTGCATTGTTGTATATTCCCTACAGTTTTCATCATGGGGACCAAGTTCAGCATTATATAAGCATTCCTAGGTAGCGGATTGGATCACAACAAATGGTGAGTGTTTTGGGTATTAGCTGCTTGTGTGAGAAGAAGGAGTCATTGATGGAATTCCTAGAAGAGCAAATGAGGAGGATGTTTTGTAAAGCCAAGGAGAAGGATCAGTTGGCTATGATCTTGATTCTGGGAGGTTATTACTGGACCAATGGACATGTGCATGATGGAAAGCTTTTCACTAATCTATTTCAACCATTCATGCAGACTTTGGGTCATCCACTCAATGCTCTCCTGGTAGTCCATATGATTATTGCAGATGACATTTACCTTAAGGGAGCAGAAGCATTAGACATTATAGACCAGCAGCTCTCAGGTGGCTATCTTTTGGGTTACTTCACACTGGAAGCGGAAGGAAAGAAAACTAAAATGAAGAAGGCCTGGTCATTGTACAAAGTGGGAGTTAAAATGTATAATTTGGTTAGCTTTGAAGCTTTTCTTTAGGCTAATGAAGATCTTTTCCCAACTGAGATAGGAGCGAGGCTACTTGAGATAGGGCAAGGGATTATGTATGTTGCTCATTAAAATCGTTAAGGTTGTGCAGGCATGGGTTGTTGTTTTTCCTTCTATGTAAATCTCTTTTTAAGCAATAGAAAGGGTACTACCCCCTAGGCAAAGCTTGACTAAAAAAAAAGAAATTTGTTTTGCATCCTCTTCAAGAATCTAACCTGCAAAGGTCTCCTCATGAACAATTTCACATTTATCTTCAATTGAGCTATCCACATGGTTGAGACCCAGCCTAAAAGAACCTTGGGAGTGTTTTCCATCATTCTTTCAAGAGGGGAATTTGCATCTCAAATTCCTAGTCATTGTCTTGTGTAAAAATGACACTCAACAGAAGTGGCGTTAGAAGGATGGTTGAATTGAAATTCAGTCTTGGAAAAACATAGAAAAATTAAAGTATTGGTGGCATGAAAACCCTTCATCATCATGTCAATAGAAGTGGTGTTAGATGAGGGTCGAACCAAATGTTCTTCATATATACATGTACACTAAATAAGTTGGATCTTGGGAAAATCTAGCTTTAATGGGTAGTCCTTTGTGTATACAAGGGGGTCTCCATGAGATTCCTTTGCATGCACACTGTAGACACCTAAAAATTGTCAAGATCAAACCAAGTGAGCAATCAAGGCAAAATCAAGGCATTAATTGCAATCAAGCCAAAATCCAATATTAATTCAAATCAAAGGCAAAAAGGATTAAATAAATCAAATAATTTATTTAATTGTATAATTAATGTAATTAATTGTATAGTTGGATTAAAATTAAATTTAACCCATTCAAGGGGTACACATGGCTAGAGAAATTAATTAACTTCAATTAATTAATTCCTAATTTCTCTCACCCACCACATGGGAGGAATTACCTCAACCAATATGAATTAAGGATTGGACTCACATAGATCAAAGCCACATTGAATCTCAATCACTCATATGGAGAGAGCATCTTGGCCACCCATTTTGTCTCATTGTCCCAAGATTTGAGGACAAAATAGTTAAATTATCCCCATATTTGAAACCATGGACTAAACCTTAACTCAATCATGATCAAATTAACTCCACCCCCTATGCTTGCTAAATTCTATAAATAGAAGGCAAAAATCAAGAGAAAAGGATCCAAATTACATCTTAGAATTGTATCAAAGTTATAGTGAATTTGAGCTAGGAGCATTTTTAGCATAATTGAGCATAGTTTTTAGTAAAATAGGCTTAATTGTGTAATCATTTAGATTAATTCTTATTTTAGAGTTGTCACTAATGGAGGCTTGTTGAGAGATTTGCATTAGCATATCTAAATAGAGATCTATACGATGTTTATTATCGTTATTTTCATTAAATAGCTTCCTAATTGTTGTATTTTAGCTTAATTTGATCTAAATAGTGATAAAATAATCCTATAAAGGTACTTCTTATACACAAAATGGTGCCCACTGTGGGGCTTAAGGCCTCATTTAATTAGATTTCAGAGTTATTTTTAAAATTGTATGAATTTGTATTTTAACTCTCTGTCTTACAGGTGAAATAGTGCATTTCATACCTGAAGTAGCATGTAAAAGCAAAGAAACAATGCATTTGAGACCTAAAACAATGCTTCTATAGAAACGTTCAGCGCATTTACATATCGAAATATCTCTTTTATTCACTTATGTCTCTTGTCTATCATTCTTTTAGCGCTTACACCCTGACTTTGTAGCGCATTCAATTACTATTTTAGCTCTTTATAAGTTTTATTTACTGACATTTAATCATTTAAACAATTCTTTTAATTTCTATAGTAGTGCTTTTAATTAGTTTTGTATCATGTTTAATGCCTGAAACAACGCATACAATTAGTCCTATAGCATGTACAACTCTTTTTATTATTTTTCAAATCTGACAGTAAATAATGACTTCTCTATGTTTTTCTGATGGCAAGACATAAAAAAGTACAGAAACCAAAGACAAGAATTCATAGGGAGGATGAAAACCTCAAGAGGAGATTACAAAGAGAAAAGATCATCCACGTGAATAATTTTCTAGAGAATTCCAAGAAGGAAGGTGAAGAATATGAAAAATACTTGCATATAATTGATTTGTATAAATCTAAATTTGTTTCATTGAATTGGATGTTTACTCCCTAAGCTTGTCAATTTTTCATCAATTTTTTAAATGGATTAAAGAATCAATTGCTTGGGTTTTCTTCACTTTGTGTGTTTTGTGGAACTAATGATCTTGAGGATGCAAAGGAGCTGGAACGATTGCCACTAGGTGAGTATTCGATGGAAAAATCAAATTAAAAATGCCCCTAGCCTTTGCTAGCAATGAAAAAAGGTAAGCATATATCCTTTTGCATTTTGGCTTAAATTGTGGCAAATTTGATTTGAATCTAGTAATTAGCAGCCTATTATTTTTTGGAATATTTAGTTGTAGGTCTATGCTCTTCTCTTTTTAAGTGAATCAAAATGTCAAACCTACTAGATCTTTTGATTAAAATAAAGGCTAAGGAAATAAACAAACACTAAAATTGAAGCCTATTGCTTTTGGAGGAAGGTATTAGGTGATTATGCTCTTCACCTTTTAGGTGAATCAGAAAGCTAGAAGTGCCTAATTCCCTTTAGATTATAAAGGCTTGGTAATTGAACCTTGTTAATCGTGTTTGGAAGTGAAAAATAGGAGGGATATACTCTTCACCTTTTGGTGAATCAAACTCCCAAACCTATTCTTTCACTTCATTTATTTGCTTTCATATGAGCCTGCTAGATAATTAGTGGGCTCACCTCCCGAGGACATCCCTTAACAAGGCTGGTGAGAGGGAAAACCCAAAGTGGGATACAATTTCCTTTGCTGCAATAATCTGACCTACTATAAAATAAAATGCACTCATCCTTAATGGGGTGAGTGACAAAAGGATATCAAGAATCGAACCTCCTCGAGTAGTCCTTCAGGATAGCGCAAAACTCCAACATACCAATGGTGGGAGGCCCCTATTAATGTGGGATGAGACTTGATATTTCTTTGAAAGGAATCCTTAGTAGCACCTTGCTAATTAGTAATCCTACCTAATAGAGACATGTTTATGAACCAAATTTGACTATAGGTAGATTGCTTGAAGTGCCTTCTTGTTAAGAACCCATGATAACATTCTAAAATTGTCAAACATTTTGTGTTTAGAGGGTTTAAAAGACAATTTTACTTGTGGTTTCTTTGTTTGAAGATACATATAATAAGGAAGAAACATCCATTTGAAAAATTGTCTTATATTTTAAAAAAATCTTCCTAAAAGAACAATCACCAAGGAAGGGAAGCTTCATTTGACTCAATCTTTTGTTGATGTCAGTTTTCACGAGATCACGTTGATTAGAAATATCACTCAAAGAAGACAAAACTTGCATAACACAAGAAGTTCCTGAGTTCATATTCCAAAATCCTTTCATTGAAACACACAAACAAGAAGAAATAATTCCTAGTTTATTTGAAGAAAGAGTCGATCCCATGGCTAGAAACAACCTATACCCAAGGGAGAAACAATGAAGGTCAAGATGAAACTAACCAAAGAAACAAAGGGCAAGGGGAAAAAACTAAAGAAAAGGCCAATAGGTCAGCCCAAGATCTTGAATTCCTCTAAATAATGGAAAAACTCTTAGAAAGGAATAAAGAGAGATACTTCCTTAACCTAGCCAAATTAGGAGTTAAGCTTCCTCACAATTACGACATAATGACTCTAAAGAAAGATGAAGATGAGGAGAATCCATTAGGTGCAATGAAAAAACAAATAAATATGTTCCAAGCACAAATTGATAATATGAAAAAAGTGATCGAACCAGAACCATTTCCTATTGAGGCCTTGTGCCCCTTTCCTTTTGATTGAAAATTGGTCATGGTGTCTTTCTCTCCTAACATGGTTTTTCCTAGATACGACTGTATCGTCTTAAAATGGAAGCACTTCCATGTTAAGAGTTTTTATCCCTCTAATTAAGTGGTTTGGGGTCATGTCAAGCACCTTGATTGGGTCTTTGCATGGATCTGGCAGTTCCCCCCTGTTCTCCTTCTCTCCCCATGTTTCCAACCTCTTTTCTGGCAACTTTCTCTAAGAATCTAGAGATCTTGACTTCTTGGGTCAAGGACAACTTGGAGGGTCAAGGATGACCTTGACCCTGACCTAGGTCAGTGACAACCTTGACTCTAACCTAGGTTAGAGTCTACTTCATCCCTGACCCCAGGTCCAAATTTTAGATTCTGGGAGTTTCGGGATGTCGGGCTTCAGAAAGTTTATTTACCCGCTTCTGGGTCAGCTATTTCAAATTTTAGAATAGTAAAATCTTAAATTGCATTTAATTTAGGTCCATTTCTAGGGGTTAAGGTTAATTGGGATTTAATTCTCCAATGTCAGCCTCTCTAGAAGTTTGTGCCCTAGATCGCTATAAAAGGAAGCCTTCCTCTCTCATTTCACACATCTCTTTTGGCCATCTATGATCAAGCATCTCATAATCTCTCAAGAAATTTCCATCAAGAAAGAAAGGAGGAGAAGGAAAGAAAGAAAACATTCATTCATCTTCAAGCATTCATCATGGAGATCCATTGTTAGCTATTGAAGGATTCAATCTCTTTGGAGCCCCTTTGAAGATTCCTCCATCCACATTCATTCAAGCCTCTTCCTATGCAAAGATCAATTCAAGTTTGGTGTTTAAGATCTAATTCCATTGATTTGAGACATCGTACATGCATTTCTACATCCATTTGGAGCATCCCTACTTGTGGATTCAAGGACTCAAATCCTCTACAAGGACTTCAACATAAGCAAGGTGAATAGTTCCATTTACTTTGTTTATTCATATTGTAATTTCAATTCAATCTCAACGTTAATTCCTAAATTGGGGTTTGACCAAGGAAAACCCCTCATCCAAACAACAAAAATCATTTTTATTGCAGATACAGGTACAGGTAAGCGAATTGAAGTACAGATCTGGATACCCTTTTTGGTGAACTTCCGGGATTTGGGAACAAAATTTCTATCAAAGTTGTTTTAGGTCAAGGATGACCTTCAATGGGGGGTAGGATTGTGCCTTGGGGTAAGACCTTGCCCCGCTATCTGGGTCAAAGACGACCTAACCTCAGAAGGACAAATTTTTTTTGGGTTTTCTCTGTCTTGGCATTTCCAGTCCAAAATAGGCTGTAGAATTTCCCAAAACTATGCATAGACATCAGAAATTAGTATTTTCCAAATTTACCCTATTTTGAGGTTAGTATTTTCCTTCTATTCATTTAAGATTTCAAGTACATACTTTCTATAATAGATTATAGGATTTCCTCCTTTCTTCATATTCTCCATTGTTTGATTCATTTGTGCATTGATCACCTCTTTGTGATTAATCCATTTGGATCTTTCCTTTTGGGAATTTGGATTAAGGATAGGTCCTATATTCCCCTTTGCATATCATCTTACTCTTTTTTGTGAACTACTATATCACCCTATTCAATGACAAGGACATGGGTAAATATGACCCAAAAGACCACTTAAGGGAATTTTTTTCCTTAATTATTGAGTTCATGCACAATACTACCTATTTAATCTAGCTATTTCCAAGAAGCCTTGGGGGTAAGCCATGGAGTGGTTTTTGAAACTACCACAAGGAATAAATACTTTTGAAGAGCTAGCCTCCAAATTCGTGACTCACTACTCTTACAACATTGAGCACAAAATCACCATGCTAAACTTATGTGACACAAAACAAAAAGATGGTGAACCTTTTCTATGATTTCTCCAAAGATGGAGAACAGTTTTCGCGAGATATCCTAGAAGCATACCTGAAAAGGAGAAAATGGAAATTTTCATGAACAATTTGAACATGAAAATGAATTATAGACTACAACTTCAATGTCCCCCATCATTTGAAAAGATTATTGAAAATGGGATAAAGATTAAAGAGATGTTAGTAAAAATAGGAGAACCCAAATTCTTCAAAGAAAATAAAGGCTACACTAACACCAATAGCAATAATTTAAATAATCATAATAATAACAAGGGGGCTAAAAATAACAATGATAAATCAAGGTTTTGGTTGAAAAACACTAACAAAAACCTTGTGAATGATGGGGTTGTAGAATACAACAACCTAAAAGCTACCCCTTTTAATTTATCAAGCAGGTCTAACCAAATGAATAATATTAACCAAACAACCAAGGCCCCTTTCAACAACAACAATAACTCTTTCAACAATCAAGGTTTGAAAAACCTAAGCCTTTCTTTACTCCAATACAAAGGAGAAAATTCATATTCTTGGGAGAACCATTAGAAAATGACTTGAGGACACTTGCTACCAACAAAATTATTGTTCAACCAGAATCTAGACCATATGAACCCCAAGTTAAACCCACTTGGTGGAATGATTCCCACCATTGTGAATACAACCAAAATAAGGGGCACAAAACCAATTAATGCATGAAACTCAAGAATTTTGCCCAATATTTGATAGATGATGGAATGAAAAAATTTGAAGGAACTCAAAACAATGAAGACCATACGGCATTTAAGAACACTTTCTTGAATCATGAGAAAGGAGAAACTTTGAATTCTAACCAAAACAACAAGAGAGGAAATGAGAAAGTTAATTTTTCTCACACTTATGACAACACCATAAACTCTTTGAATGGGTATGAAAATACCATCAACATAATAGTGGTGAAGGAAAAGCAAAAAGAAGAAGCCTCAAATGTTGTGACTAGGTGGCAAGCATCCAAAATCACCTTGCCAAGAAGTGCCCCTAGAATTGTTTTACCAAATCAAGCATCCACTTCATCAAAGAAATACAACCTTGTGGATCAAATCCAACAAACTCCCACACAAATTTCTATCTTGGAATTGTTGAAAATTTCACTTACTCATAAAGAAATCTCAAAGAAGGCTCTTGTTGAAACCAATGTTCCCTTAGATTTGTATGTGGACAAATTTTAGAATAAGATAGGACACCTTGTTGCACCTCATTTCTTACCTTTTTTTGAGCAAGATGATATGTCTCTAAATCATCCCCAAAACCTTCCATTACACATTGAATTTTTGATACATAAACATCATGTCAAAAGAGTCCTCATTGTTGGAGAAGATGGTCTAAACATTTGTACTTTTAACCTTTTCAAAGCCCTAGGGTATTCCAAAGAAGCTATAGACCCTAAAAGAAAGATAACCATAAAGATTTATGATGATGAAGAGAGATCCTCCAAAGGGATAATAGTGATCCCTATCTGAGTGGTCCCTATTCATAAGGAATCTATTTGTTAAGTTCTTGACTTTAAATGGACCTATAACATTTTGTTGGGAAGACCATGGATACATGAGATGCAAGTGGTGCCCTCAACGTATCACCAATGCTTGAAGTTTCCATACATGGGTCAAGAAATTATGGTGAGTGGAGACCTAAATCCATTTCAATATTGTAACAATATCAAACCCATAAATGATTCATTGGTCCCACATAATGTCAAAGGAACTACATCAAAGCAAATAGAACCAGGACAAAGTTTGAAGGACATTTCCTCACCGAAAGGAAAAGAGAAGATGAATGAAGAAGACACCCTTGTTAGAGACAATAAAGTTCCCACTAACTTAGCTACATCGACTAAGGGAAAAGAGAAAGTTAGTGAGGAAATTCCTAAAGAAAAAGAAGAGGAAAACAATTCTAAATCTACCCAAACTCAAACCAAAGAGGCTCATTACCAAAAGATGGACACCATGATGAAGAATTTAGAAAAACAAGGCAAGATTAAGCAAAATGGTGTGGGAGAATATTCCTTATCCGTGATGGATTTGTCACTATCTCCTAAGTCTCATTGTAGACCTTCTAGCTCTAATCCTCCTCAAAAATGCAATAACCATTTTGTAAGAGCTAGCACTTCTTCATCCATGGAAGAAGAGGACAATGAAAGTTTAAAGTGTCTATACAAGGAAGATGAAGAATCAAATGCTAATGAAAAAATAATTCAAAATATTAGCATCCATACTCATCAATATGGAAAAGGTTTTGAAATTATGCAAAATATGGGTTACAAAGGACAAGGACCTTTAGGAAGAAGAAATTAAGGGTTAGTTGAACCCATATAAATGTCTTGGAGGGATAGCAAGGAGAAATCGGGATTAGGGTATCTTGAACAAGGATACACACAAAAGAACCATCCTATATTTTATGAATAAATCCTTCAATTAGACTCCCAAAGTGATGAATACTCAAACAATTGGGAGTGGGATTCATTATCTAGTGAATATTGTCAAGATAAAGAAGTGGATGTCATCCACACTTATGCTCCTAACCAAGGTAAAAGACAAGATTTAAGTCTGGGATCAAATTCTAACCAAGCTTTAAGTTCTAATCAAGAAGCTCGAGAGAATATGCCAAGTCAAGAAACAGAAGAATCTCTATGGGTAGGAGAACCATATGTACCCTCATGGACACAAACAATGGAATAATCTAGCAATAGGCTTAACCCGCGATATTTTTACCCATAAGAAATCCAAGAGGATTCTAGTTAATAAGAGGATTTTGACCAAAGTTCTTTGGAACACATAGAAGAGGAACATGTCATAGACTTGAGTGATACAATTTATGAACCTTCTAATGAAGTCATGTCTCTAAATCCTATCACCCTAAATCAACCCAATGACCCATTATCCCTCATATATCTAGAATTCATTGAATGGGATTCCATAGAACCAAACAACCTTCCCACATTCCTAAATGACAAATATTTGACCTTATACCTAAATGCAGTTGAACCTTCTTCTACCAACAAATATCAAGAGGAAATGATCAAGGAAAGTATCCAATCTCTCAGTCGAGAAATAAAAGAAATTTTTTTAAAAAAATTAATAATTAAAAGAATCTAATGGTAAAAACCACAAGGTGGTAGTATTAGACCAAAAAGAGAAATAAATAAAGGACATTTCCAAAGGTGAAAACCCAATTGTAGCACCTAAGGAAGAGAGGTTGGATACTTTTCCCAAATATTATGAGGATGAGGTCACCTATTATGATAGAGCCAACAAAAAAGATTAATATTGGGACCAAATCAGAGTCGAGAGTCATACACCTAGCAACATCATTATCATATAAAGAGAGAGAGAGTAATTTGTAAATTTCTTCAAGGAAAGGCAAATAAATTTTGTGTGGTCTTATGATGACATGCCTGGATTGGATCCAAACTTGATTATGCATCATTTGAATATCAAAGAAGGGGTAAAACCAATCAAGAAAAAGTTAAGAAAAATGTACCCACACATTGCACTTATTGTCAAAGTGGAATTGGAAAAGTTACTAAAGGTGGGGTTCCTAAGAGCTATTGACTAGGCCAAGTGGATATCAAATATTACCTATTTCAAAAGAAATTAAATCCATTATAATTTGTGCAGACTTCCGAGATCTAAATCCCGCATGTCCAAAGGATGACTTTCCCTTACCAAGCAAAGATGCCATAGTGGATTTGACAGCTTTCAATGTTCTCTCTTATGGATGTATTTAGTGGCTACAATCAAATCAAAATTACACCCAAAGACCAAGATAAAATAGCTTTTACATGTGCATGGGGGATATTTTGTTGGAATTTTATGCCCTTCGGTCTTAAAAATGTCGTGTACACACTAAAATGGTGCACATCTATGAACCATTACATGCAAGGTTGCTCAAGAATGAGGCCTCACAAAGCGGCTCATAGCTCTCTATGCATGGAGTTGCAAGATTATGGATTTGCTCTCAGCTAGAGCTATAAACTCATGACCTTGCTAGTCAACCACACAATGAGAGATTCCAAATGAGGACAAGGGCAAGAGTGTCAATATCCTCAAGAATCACTATGAAAATGCAATGCAAACTAGTCTATGGAAATGAAAATGCAATGCAACTAAGCTATGAAATGGAAAGAACAAGTGTTACAAATCCTTCCTATTAAGCTATGTGAAGTTATCTATTGCATAAAAGAAACTAAGCTATGAAATGAAGCTATGGATGCTATGATAATGCAAGAAATGAAGTCTAAACTATGAAGCAATGAGGAAATCCAAGAAAAGCTTGATGTAGCAATGATCTCCAAAAGCTCCAAATGCACCTAGAAAACTTGCAGCATAACAATAGCATGAAAGAGATGGATATGCAAATGAGGAAGAGAGCTCTCCTTTTATAAGAAATGCAAAGGAATGGACCATGGAGATTAAGAGGCAAAAGTATTAATCAACGGTGGAGCTTGAAAGAGGAGCAATCCATGTGCACAAGTATCCTCCAATAGGAAAATAGGAGTTGACTTTATACCCATATGAGACAAAAAGTACTTTTTTCCCTTTTTGTAAAATAAGAATAATGCTTTATTTGTGCAACTTAGGATAGGAGGAAAAGTGGGGGTTTTTTATTTATTAAAAGGGGAGGAAATATTCATTTTAATCAAATAAAGACTTAGGATAAAATGGTTAGCCTATAGGATAAAAATCCAAAATGATAAAATTAAGACTTGATCAAGAAATTGATAATGTTGAAAATATTGATTATTGATAAAACTGATTCAGGGTTGATAAATTGAATAAATGGGGCCCAAAGTCTAGGTGACCATTTTTGGGTGCGTACATTTGCCCCTCTTTGACTAATGTGTGATCGATTTGGGAATGCATGCAGTCAAAGAAGAATTGAAATGTGAGATCGATCTGGGATCACAAAACAACTCAAATATGAGGTCAATTCGGGATCATATCTGGACAAAGCATAAACAAAGGTCTTTGAACATGAGGTCGATTTGGGATCACATTCAAAGTAAGAGATAAGAATCTCAAATTTGAGCAAAAGCTGACAAAAGATGTCTGAATCAAGAGAATCAAGGAATCGGGGATGAGAATCCCATAAACACTGCCCCCTCGAAATCGAAATTGAAATCAGGTAGAAGAGAGACAGCAAATCGATAAAGATTTGATCAAATCAAAATGAAATCACAATCGAAGGTAAATGATAACAGGATAACCATTAGGCAATGAAACATGCCCCAGCGATGAGCTAGAAGAAAAGAGATAGAATACTAGAAATAGAGTGGATGAAAGACTAGAAAATTTGAGAGACATGGAAGGAAGAAATTCCACCGCAAATCAAATTATGCCTCAAAAGGTCAGTCAACTACTCAGAAGAAGGGGAAAAAATTTTGAAACACGACTTGGATTTTGATTTCGAGTCCAAAGATGGATAGAAAATGATCTGACATGAAAGACTAGAAATTAAAGATATGATCAAGAAGAATCAGAAAATGACCATAGTTGACCAACTAGGCCATGTAAGATGAAAAAAAGAGCTCTCTCCATATGCAAGGTGCAAAAACTAAACTAACATGAACCTAGAAACGCAAGCTACTATGAAAGTGGTGGACTTGCAAGGTCACAATGCTTATAGACATCTAATTATCATCATCGAGCTTTAGGTAACATCGTAAGATCATACAATGCACACTAGATAACTATGTGGATATGAATATGATCTTTATCAGAAGAAAATGTGGAAATCTCACCTAGGCATCAAAGACATGTAGGTCCAGATGACTAATGCAGTGAGATCACCTAAGTTTGATATGGCGAGATTATGCTTGTATCAAGACACATGAAAGTCAGGATAACTAGAAGCATGCACTCGTAAAACAGTCAAGGATAATACCTTGTCAATCCATAGTGTCAAGTAAGACCAGCATAAATGCTCATGATAGGTAGGACCAACAAAATATACCCATAAGTAGATAAAGAAATAAAACATGTTCTCATTCCCTTAGTCTTCTAGCTATGCATCATCGAAAACTTCTTAGGGAGAGACCACTCATCAAATAAATCCTCATAGACAACACACAAAGAAAAATAAAGTCAACATATCTCAAGCAAGTTGATTGTTTAAGTGCGTGTGTGTTGGTCATAGAGTCAAACTCTGGTTATCACATCTACAAATGAGAAATATCGCATCATACTTAGACTATTGAGAAAGACATATGATAAGTGTTAAAAAACACTCGACGCAAGGGTAGTGTTGAAAAAACACTGTTTGGGGTGGTGTTGAAAAACACCTGTTGTGAAATGCCCCAAGAGACAAACGCACCTAAAGGACCTATGCTAACAGTTATGCCCCCTAAACAAAAATAAAGACCAATTCCAAACCAAGTCAAATAAGGTCAAGGCATGATGGAAAGTGGCTAAGTGTCGAGGATGCATGCTAACAAATAGGAGTGCAAAGGCCTCAAGTAGCGTCTATTTCCAGGTTTTCACCACTTGGATTCTTTTTTTGTCATTTTTTAATTTTTTTCTTTTTTTTGTATTTTTGCTACCGAAGCACCTATTTCTAGATTTTCACCAAGGCACTTTTTCAAAAAAAAAAAATTTAATTTTTTGAATTTTGTGATTTTTTTATATTTTTCAGGACTTTTATGCTTTTTAGGATTTTTTTCAGCATCATATATCAATTTTTTTGATATTTTTTCAGGATCATAAAATATGTACAAAGGATGCCCCCAAATAGAATGGGCATCAAATTCCCAAGCAAGATCACATCGTGCAGTCCCAATATCTAGCAATGTGGAGGACAAGATGGATAAGCAAGCTAGTGGAAGAGATGGAAGACATGAGAATGAAGGAGAGTGAAGGGAAGACATCCTCACAGGCAAACTCCTCAAGAGTACCCAAGCTAGGGAAAAATTATTGTCATGTAAAGTGCATTTGGACAAGCAATGAGAGGCTAGCATAGGATAAGTCACAAAAGCACATTGCAAAAGAAGGAAGGATGCAGTCCAAAGGAGTAGACATGTCAAGAGGCTTCATAGCATCGTGTTTTACTCTTTTTTATTCGATCAAGACCAAAGGGGAAGAGGATAGCAATAGGCTAGAATGAATGGAGGAAAATGAAAGCTAGACATGAATGGAATGAAAGCAAGACCATTGTAAGATAGCTCACAAGATAGCCAAATGTTCACGTATAATTCAACCTTGTCACGATCAAAGAGAGAAGACAGAATGAATGAAATATGTAGAAGAACTACGCATGACGCCTGATTGCCAGGTTTTCATCATGGCACTTATCAAAGGTGCCACAAGGGAGTGGTTTTCACCATAGGATGAATTTATTTCTCTTTACTTTTGCTACCAAGGTGCCTGTTTCCAGGTTTTCACCATGGCACATTTTTAAATTTTTTTCAATTTTTTGCTATTTTTTGAATGTTTCTATTTTTTTTATTTTTTTGGAAGAAGGCAAGCTTTTGAGATAATGCTCCTTGAAAGGATAAACCATGATATGCCAAGGATTCAAAATGATATGCTCAAAGATGCTGATAGGGAAAGGAAGAGGGAAGAGAAAAATGGAGGATAAGGTTCTATGTAAAGCGAGTGAGGTTGAAAGATAGGAGGAATAGGCAAATGAGAAAAAAGGATAGAAGGTAGAAAGATAATGAATGGAAGGATTGTGAAAAGGTAGATGGAAAGAAAGGTAAGATCAACGTCAATACACACCTTGAAGGGTGGCAGGAAAAAAGGAGAAAATGTAAACCATATTCTAGTCCAAATGTGAACCATATTCTGGTTCATTATTGCTATTTGACTCCTTGAAGAGAGGATTGGTGTACTTGTTATAATTCTCAAATGTGAATGGAGGAATATGAGAAGGAATATGGAAAATGTGTAGCAGAGGTTGTGGTTCAGGTGCATGGAATGGAAGAATATTTTTGGAAAAAGATGAAGTGGAAGCCTTTGGAAGCTTGAATGTCAACTTCACTTTTTGCTCAACATAAGACTCTTTCAAGGGAGACTTTGGAATCCATATAGCTTTAAGCTTTTTATTTTCTTTTGATGTGTTAGAGAGAATATCTTCAATGATGAATTTTGGAACCCATACTTGTCTTGTACTTTTCTTCTTAGATATCTCTTTTGACTTTATGTTTCCATGTCGATTAGAGGAGACATGGTGATCTTTTTTTAATGGATTCTTGTATTGCTTCTTTTTCTTGTATTGAACATTCAAGTTACTTCCAAAAGACTTGGGACTTGTGGAAGAAGAAGGATGATATGACTAGTTTAGATGGGTGGATGGATGGAAAGGATTCAAGGGTATGCATCTATGTTGATCTTGAGAAAAGATAGGAGATGGAGGGACATAAGGACCCAAGATGGATGATGAGTTAGGAGAATTAGGAGGGGAAAGTGAAGGGACATAAGGACCCAAGATGGAAGGAAGACATGAAGCCCTTAGTATTGGTGGAGGAGGTCCTAGGATGGACGTGGAAGATGCAAAAGGATAATCAACCAATTCATCAGCATTTATATGACATCCAAGGACATCAGCATCTTTAGAGTGAGCATTAGGATTTTCAATAGGATCGTGAACATCTTGAATAGGAGAAACTTCTTCGATAGGAATTTTCAAAGCTTGCAAAGACTTAGGAAGAGAAGAAAGTGGAAATGAACATGGACTGGTAGAACAAGAAGATGGAAGACTTTGATCTTGACAAGGACCTTTGGATAACACAAGTGCAGAATTTGCTTCTTGATCTTCAATAGGCTTAACATTAGCAGTAACAACACCATTTTTAATAACCTTAATGGAAGTATCCTCTTTGGAAAGCGCAAGTGTGGTAAGGTTATTTTGATTATCAATAAGCTCAATGGTGTAAGTAGTAGCTTGATCTTACTTAGGAGATGGTGGAATGAATGTGGAAGAGCGTAGAGGATCAAAAGAGCCATGAAATGGAGGAGCTACATCATGAAGAGAATTGGATGATATGGAGGGTTCCTGATCTTGATCTTTATTTATATTCTTTTTTGTATCATTTTTAGAGTCCTCTTGACATGGAGCCACTTCTACGGACAAGGAAGCATGTTGGAATTGTATGGAAGACTTTGGAGGAGATGCTGAAAGACTAGCTGAAATAGGCATTATAGCATTTAAAGGCTTAGGCTCTTTAGGTTTAGCATTATTGAAAGTATTTTCAGCCAAGTGAAGGTTAGCTTGAGTATCTTTAAGAGGTAGCCCTTGAGGATAACTATAGGGAACTGCATAAAAAGCATTAGGACTTTTGTTGGATGAAGGATTTGTGAAAGATTTGCATAACTCAGAAGCTTTAGGAAGTGTGTGGGTATTGGAGGAAGTGGTGGATGGAAGGGAACCATCACAAGATAAAGGTTCAACATTAATATGATCTTGCTTGAGAGTGCAACCTTTATTTTCAGCATGAGAACTTTTAGAGGAGAGATTCTTTTGACGTTTGAAATCGGCGCGGTAGATTTTCTCTTCCTCAGTAGGAATATTGTATTGTTCGCAAAAATCATCAAAGAATTCTTCAAATTTAGAGTCATATGGATCACCATCACAGTCTACCCAATACGAATCCCCCTTATAAATCACAAGTGTACCACGAGGATGATGCTTAGGAATAGAAGTTTCATGGGCATCACTACATTGTCCATCATCATAGTCATCATAGTCATCATAGGTGGGTGTATCACTCTTTGTGGAAGAGACATCACAAGGACTATCACGTTGCTCTTTATGGTATGTTTTCTGAAGAGAAGTAAGACTCTTGGGAGAAGTAGAAGAAGAACGAGATCTTGAAGAAGAGGAAAATGAAGACCTAGTGGAAGAAGAATACTTGGATAATGAGGAATTCGAATGATGTTTAGAAGAGTCATGATAAGATTTGGAAGATGAAGAAGGTGAATAGTGTTTAGAAGAATCATGATAAGACTTAGAAGATGAAGAATGAGAATGATGTCTGGAAGAGTCATGATAAGACTTGGAAGGTGAAGAAGAATGAGAAGATTTAGATGATGAAGAATGTTTGGAAGAAGAAGATCGTGATATGATCATGTTTATGATTCTAGAAAAGGCATCTGATTTAATCATCTTTTCTTTTATTTTTGCTATAAATTCATCACTCATGAGAATTTTGGAGGAACAACACTTTTTGAATATGTCAATGAGCTCAAGATCATCTATTCTTAATAAAGGTTCCAAAGCTAGATAGTCAAGATTCATGGTTCCAAAAGAGGAGAAATCAAGCATAGGAAGAAATGAATAGATGAATAGAAGAAAGTAGACTAGATAATAAAAGGAAAAGAATCAAGAAGAAGAAGAAGAAGAAGAATTTCCCATGGGAATAGAAGACTTTAGAAGAACATAGGAAATGGAGAAGAAAGAAGAAGACTAAGAGCCCTCTTGTGCAATTGATACCATAACGTTCATTGAGATGTTGAGCAACATGACAACACCTAGGATCTAAGATCTAGACTGACCAAGGAAGACTGAAAATAGAAGACCCTTGGTAATAGGATGACCTCACAAAATGTCAACACCAAACTAGGATAATCAAAGTTCTCTATTGTCCAAAGAGAAATGAAAAGATAGAAGAAGGGGCTTTACCAACACTATCAAAGAGGTGCTTCAAATCAAAGGGTGACTACCCTTGCACTTTTGAACTAGGAGGTTGGACTAGGCTGAAATATAATTGAAATTGAGATTAAATGAAAATTATTTGGACAATAAGAGTACAAAAATTTTCCAAGAATGTAGCTCACAATTCTAGAGATAAACTTCCTCACCAAGAACAACCTTCTAATGTGATATTTCTCTTTGGCTAATGTGATATTGATGTTGATCTTGACCAATTGTGCAAAATTTTGAGTTTTCAAAGTCTAATTTCAAATTTTCAAATGTGAGGGTGAAAATGTCTGATGTCAATCACAAATTTAACAGCATTTGGATAGGTTTGCAAATAGTAGAGGATCAAACATGTCTTCAAACACTTGAAACAAGGGCAAAAGCAACCTTGCCAAGACAAACACTTATGATATCAAAAATAAAATTGCACCCTATGAATGCTACCGATTGTTTGTATGTTGAGAACGTTTACACTGGTATCACATAATCGAAGACACTTCAAGCAATATCTACTTATAAGACAAGGCTCAATACTTACCAACTTAGCCCACAACTTGATGCCCCCTTGCCTCACACCAAGTGGTTGCCCACAAGAGATATTGGCTTTGTCGTGGAAGTGTCAAATAATACAACCAAAGGGACACATATGGTGAGTATCTTGGGGTGATCTGGGTTAGTCCACTTGGATCAATCCTTGCACTAAGAAGATAAGTGGCTAAATAAGGTGGCCTCTAACCTATGGTTCTTAGAAAGGGCTTCCGTTCATAACACCCCTCTTGCTCCTCATAAAGGACTAGGACCTCACGGCCTCAAGAGTACCTTAATCATTCTTGCTCAATGCTTTCCCCATGGTCGCAATCCCATGAGCTACTCACATCAAGCGAAGACAAGTGTTATGTCTACCAAGGTTTTGTGTCCTTGATAGCCTTGAGATTATAGTGGGTTGGAATAGCTCAGTATTAGCTTGTCCCCACTTGGGTCATTCCTCTTGATTGCTCAAGAGCAGGCCTGCTAAAGGATTCTAACAACTAAACAAAAAGTGGATCAACTCTTGAGGTTCAAGGTTTTTGGTTCACCACAACGGTGAAGAGCATACTCCCCTATCTCAAGAATCTCTCCCAAACACACCAAGCAAAGTTCATTTACCCTCTTGTTTTCAAAATTCAAAGATGGGTCAAGATTTTCTGGTTCACCAAAATGGTGAAGAGCATACTTCTCCTACCACCCAAGAATTCCTACAACAAGATCTTAAGTGCCTAATAAATGAGACAACTAGTTTTTGCCACACTTAAAAGGAAAGCAAATAAATAAGCAAGTTTTTTTTGTTTTTTTTTAATGCTTGGGCAGCCCTACAAAAATTGTTAGTAGCCCTCTTTGACATGCGATTTTGACAAAATATTCAAGCAAGAGGCACCTACAACCACAACTTGTTAGACCAACAAGAGTTAGGAGAATCAAAATCCAAAATCTAACAATGATTAGTACATGAAAAATTAGATAATCTACAAAAATAATTGATCAAATGATAAAATCTGAAAATGAAACCATCATGGTTGGATTAGGCTCGAAAAGACCTTTCCAACAATATATCACACTTAAACTTTTGATACCATTTGCAAAATTTCAAAAAAAAATGGGCACCCATTTTCCAGAGTGGCACGGATTTGAAAACACTAAAAATTTCAAAAAATTTCAAAAAGATAGTGAAAACGCTAAAAATTTCAAAAAATTTCAAAAAGATAGCTAACAACCCAAAACTTGCAAGATAGATAAAATAGCCCAAAAATAGCTCTCTCTCAGGTTCAGGCGATATACCTCAACCTTCACCAATATCGCGTGACATAGTTTCCTATAGCTGGGCGATATACCTCAGTCTGGGTGATATACTACACAATAGGCAGGCAATACTTTGCACGACACCAGGCGATATACCTTAATACTACCGTGCAATTCTTCTCTAGCGCGAAGTGTCACACGCGTATAGTAAGGTATATCGTGCGATATACCTGAGAAGTATCACGCGATACTCTGAGACAGAGAACCAGAACCTGCAAAATTTCTAAAAAATAATCCAAAAAATAATGAAAATGCAAGAAACTAAAGGGCAAAGCCTATCTACTCTGCCCCACAGTGGGCGCCAGAAATGTACACACTAAAATGGTGCACTTCTATAAACCATTACATGCAAGGTTGCTCAAGAATGAGGCCTCACAAAGCGGCTCATAGCTCTCTATGCATAGAGTTGCAAGATTATGGATTTGCTCTCAGCTAGAGCTATAAACTCATGACCTTGCTAGTCAACCACACAATGAGAGATTCCAAATGAGGACAAGGGCAAGAGTGCCAATATCCTCAAGAATCACTATGAAAATGCAATGCAAACTAGTCTATGGAAATGAAAATGCAATGCAACTAAGCTATGAAATGGAAAGAACAAGTGTTACAAATCCTTCCTATTAAGCTATGTGAAGTTATCTATTGCATAAAAGAAACTAAGCTATGAAATGAAGCTATGGATGCTATGATAATGCAAGAAATAAAGTCTAAACTATGAAGCAATGAGGAAATCCAAGAAAAGCTTGATGTAGCAATGATCTCCAAAAGCTCCAAATGCACCTAGAAAACTTGCAGCATAACAATAGCATGAAAGAGATGGATATGCAAATGAGGAAGAGAGCTCTCCTTTTATAAGAAATGCAAAGGAATGGACCATGGAGATTAAGAGGCAAAAGTATTAATCAACGGTGGAGCTTGAAAGAGGAGCAATCCATGTGCACAAGTATCCTCCAATAGGAAAATAGGAGTTGACTTTATACCCATATGAGACAAAAAGTACTTTTTTCCCTTTTTGTAAAATAAGAATAATGCTTTATTTGTGCAACTTAGGATAGGAGGAAAAGTGGGGGCTTTTTATTTATTAAAAGGGGAGGAAATATTCCTTTTAATCAGATAAAGACTTAGGATAAAATGGTTAGCCCGTAGGATAAAAATCCAAAATGATAAAATTAAGACTTGATCAAGAAATTGATAATGTTGAAAATATTGATTATTGATAAAACTGATTCAGGGTTGATAAATTGAATAAATGGGGCCCAAAGTCTAGGCGACCATTTTTGGGTGCATACATGTAGGAGCGACCTACCAAAGAGCCATGAACACTATATTCCATGATATAATGCATAAGTTCTTAGAAGATTATGTGGATGATATGCTTGAAAAATATCACTCAAGGGAGGAGAATTTACCAATCCTAGAGAAAATATTCGTAAGATTAGAATAATTCAAGGTGAGACTCAATTCGAAGAAATGTGCCCTTGGAGTAAGATCTAGAAAATTGCTAGGGTATATAGTATTGGCAAAAGGAATAGAGATAGACCATGTGAAAGTAAAAGCAATAATGGAAATGGTGGCACCTAGAAATATGAGTCAAATGAGATCACTCCAAGGAAGACTCCAATCAATCAAAAGTTTCATCTCGCAACTAGTAGAAAAATATCATTCTTTAACTCAACTCCTTCATAAGGACATAATATTTATATGGGATGACAAGTTTGAATAAGCTTTCTCATTACTCAAAAAGTACCTCATGAATCCTCCAATTTTAATTCCACCAATAAGAGGAAAGCCTTTGATTTTGTACATTTAACATTATTTAGGGGCACTCTTGGCTCAAGAAGATGAAAATGGAAAAGAGAAATCTATTTACTACATAAGTATAACCTTGGTGAAATATGAGTTAAATTATAGTTTCATAGAAAGAGCATGTTTGGCGGTAGTTTTTTCTTCCCAAAAAATATGACATTATATGTTATCTCATAAGATTAAACTCATAGCTAAAATTGATCCATTAAAGTATCCATTATGTAAAACAGCTTTGACAGGAAGGTTGATCAAATGGGTCATGGTGTTGAGATAATTTGATATATAGTATGTGGATAGAAAAGTAGTCAAAGGCCAATTCATAGAAGATAAACTAGCAGAGGCACCATTAGAAGATGAACATCCTATTCAAGTGGAATTTCATGATTCAGAATTAACCAATATTGAAGCAAAAACATAGAAATTATACTTTGTCGGTTCCTATACTCAACATGGCTCAGGAGTGGGCATACTATTGATTACACCTCAATGATCAATAATTCCAAAATTATATAAGCTAATATTTCCATGCACCAACAATATAGTTGAATATGAAGCATTAGTTATTGGCATTAAATTGGCTCTAGAATGGAAGGTGAAAAAATTGCAAGTATATGGAGATTCTCAACTAGTCATAAAATCGGATAAATGATGAATATCAAAAAAAAGATGACAAGTTGATACCTTATAAGAATATGATAGAAGATCTCAAGAAAAACTTTACCTTGATCACATTTGAGCAAGTGCCTAGAGAAAAAAATAAAGCAACAGATGCAATGGAGACATTGGCGTCACTCTTATAGATCATGTCAGACCAAAGCGCAAGATATGAATCCTTGGTAGAAAAAATGGGACAACCCACATTTGGCCCTTCCAATTCCCACATCATTTGCCTATTAGTAGGACATGACTCACCCTGGTATGGATGCATCTATACTTACTTGAAAGACCAAACCCTACCCTTGGACCAAAGCCAAAACTAGAAAAGAAATTTCATAAGACAAGCCTCTCGTTACACCCTTGTATCCGGCACATTGTATCGCAAGAGTCTTGGAGGAATTCTTTTAAGATGTTTAGAGAAGGAGGAATCAAAATTAGCTTTACAATAAATCCAAGAAAGAATATGTGGGTCACATTCGAATGGGTTAACCTTAGTGAAGAAACTTCTAAGGATAGAATATTATTGGCCTTCCATGGAGAAAGATGCATGCCATTTTGCAAAGACTTGACAAAAATGTTAATATCATGGGAACTTAATACATGTACCAGCTCAAGAATTGCATCTGATGACTACACCTTGGCCCTTCTATCAATGGGGGTTCGATCTAATAGGGATGATTTACCCACCTTCATCCAATGGTCATAAGATCATTATAACATAAACAAAATATTTTACCAAATGGGTCGAAGTTGTGCCTTTATCTACCACAATGAGAAAACAAATCTCAATGTTCATATTGAACCATATAATTTGCAGATATGGCATACCTCAACCCATTATAATAGATAATGTTAAACACTTCAAGAAAAAGGACCTGAAATAATTGTGTACAAAGTTGCATATGATACATCATTCATCTTCAATATATTACCCACAAGGGAATGGACAAGCAGAAGCCACTAATAAAAACATCTTGAAAAATATTGACGAGGACAGTCGACAATTCAAGGAGAGATTGGCATATTCAAATAAATCCAACTTTATGGGCGTACAAAACAAGTGTGATCTAACGCCAATAGGAGCTACACCATTTTCATTGATATATGGAGCTGAAGAAATGCTACCACTAGAAGTTGAAATTCTAGCTCTAAGAGTTTCATTACATGGGTTGCTAACTGAAGAGGACTATAGAGTTGCTAGAATTCAGGAGTTGGAATTACTTGATGAGAGAAAACAACAAGCCTTTGATCATCTCAAAGTGTATCAAAACAAAATATCAATAAATTACAATAAACATGTCAAACCAAGAGCATTTCAAATAGGTGATTTGGTATTGAAAGAAAACCCTAAAAATCAGGCAAAAGGAGAGAAGAAAGGGCAATGAGAATAAAATTGGTTAGTTCATGTTTTATTACTTGTTCTTTTGGAACATGTACATACAAGCTAGTTGATTGTGATAGAGAAGAACTACAAGAACCCATCAACAACATACACTTGAAAAGGTTCTACACCTAAAGCAGATGAAAGAAGTGAAAGAGTATTAGAACATTAGATGAGGAAGCATCATATTTATTTTGTATAGTCAAAAGTGACCCTAAAAAAATTCAAAAACAATGGAAAATGATCCTAAGAAAAGAACAAAAAAAGCAGAAAAGCAACTAAGAATAAAACCGGAAAAAAGTGATCTTGAAGAAATCAAAAACACTAGTGGACAATTAAGCATGAAGAAATTCAAAAACATTCAAATAATGGTCCTGAAAAAATTATTGTCTTGGTGAAAACCTAGAAAATAGGTTCCTTGATGATAACAAAAAAAATGAAAAATACAAAAATACAAAAATATTTGAAAAAGAAAGAAAAGTGCCTCGGTGAAACCTAGCAAATTGGCACCTTGGTAGGAAAAAAAAAAGCATATAAAAGAGAAAAAGAGCAATAAATTCAATCATTGAAAACCTGATAAATAGATGCCATTGAAATTCAAGTCAAGCCTCATTCCTATCCATCCTTGTATAAATTGCATTCGTTGACATTTGTAAAAATTGCATAATAAATCCTAGAGTTGCATTTGCAAAATACCTAAGACTTTCATCATAGATCTAAAAAGTGTCCAAGTCCAAAATCGCAATGAAATCAAACTGGGGGAAAATCTATTCTAAAATCAAGAAGGATTCATCCAACAGATATCAATTGACATAAATCAATGCATCCAATCACAAGCATAACCCCTAGACGATCTATTCAAATCCTACTTAAAATGGTGACTTCATAATGAAAAGCTTTTGATCCTTGATCTCACAATGACCTTACCTTTATCAGGATTAAAACAAACAATCAAATATGAAATAGATGAAACTCTAATTGAAATATGGATTTGAAATAGAATGCAAAAAAAATTCTAAGTGATTACTTGATTGGTGAAATCATGTCTTTTTGCAAATCGATGAAGTATTCGACTAGATAAGCAATGATAAAAGCATGATATTTTCTTGATTACTGCATGAGTGTTCTAAGATTGAGATTTTAAGATATGTATCATTCACCTAATGAAATGATCATCAAAGAATCATCGAGGACATGTACATATGGTGAAACCAAGATCTATGTTTGTTTACGCAATAGGATACCTTGGACATTTTGATTTTCTATATCATAATGTCAAAATCCACTTGCAATATTGAATCCGATGAAAGTGGTATTCAGATTATCATGGTTGAAATTTAACCAGTGATATTTGTACTAGATTTAGGCACATAACTCATAAGGAAAAAGGTATTCATATCATCGTGGTTGAACCAATGAGGATTGTACCAATTTCGGTTCAAAATGCTCAATGATGAAAATAAGCATCCCAATTCTGAATAGTGATGGCTAGTTGCATCCATACTAGATTAAATGCATTTAGATCGCATGGATCATTTTCTCAAAAGTGGTTATTAAAGATAAATCATTTCAAAATGCTCAATGATGAAAATAAGCATCCTAATTCTGAATAGTGACATCTACCTGCATCCATACTAGATTAAATGCATTTAGATCTCATGGATCCTTTTCTAAAAAGTGGTTATTAAAGATAAAAGGGGGTGGAGTTAAACTAAAATGGAAAATTCATTATTACTTTATGTGGATGAATGTGTTAGATATCAAAAAATCAAAATCAAAATTGCATCATAGATTAAGTGCATTATATTGCATCATAGATTAAGTACATCTTAGTTAGATTAAATGGCATTAATTATCATCTTTAATCATTAGATTACATTCATTAAAGGTCATTGCATTAATTATCATCTTTAATTATTAGATTGCATTGATTAGCATAGGTGCATTACATTAATCATTAATCATTAAGTCCCATTAGGTTAATTCATTATCTATTAATTGATAGGGTTAAGTGAGATTGCATCCATTAGACTAAATTTCATAAGATTCATTACACATTATTGATTAGATTGCATTATCGATCATTATTAATTAGGTTCATTCATCCTCATGTTAGCCTACATTAATCATTATTCATTAATATCATCATGTATAAGTGCATTAAGTCCATCATTAAGAATTATTCATTACCATTAAAATAATAGTGATCATATAATTGCACTACAGACATATCATCATTAATCATTATACATTAAATATTAAATTGCATTAAGATCCATACATTACATTACATTGCATATCATTAGATCACATTAAAGAATTAAAGGTCCAATCATTAGAGCATTAATCATTAAAGCATATAATAAATGCATCTGCCTAATCTATGTCATAAGTAAGACATCCATCCAAAGTAAGTAAGATACATGCATTCATATAAATTTTGCATCTGAAAAGCATAAAAATAAAGCATATAGAAGTAAGATCATATAGAACTGCATATCATAATCACCATAAAATCAAATCCAACACATCATATAAAGAAAAATCCATAGTATCAACCAAAGTCCATGGTATAATCAAAGTCCATAACATCAAATGTCAATCAAATAAAAGCAGAATCTACCAAAGAATACATGAGTATACAAGTATCTATCAAAACTCATAAATACAAGGTACATCAATCAAGGTGCTCATGTCATAAGATGAACTGGCACTGCCACCTACACCTATACTTGCACCTGTATCGATACCATCTATGCTAGGACCATTAGGACCTGTACCTGGACCTCTTTTGGAGCTAGGTTGGGACCCCTACTAAGCCATGGCAGCCATGAAGGTCTACATCATAGCGCTAAACTGAGTCATATGCTACCTCATCTGAGTCATATCAGCCTCCAGTGATCGAACACCATGAACCAAGGTATCTGGCACTTGTGAACCTGGTGTTGCCTGAACGGGTGGTACTGGTGGTACTGGTGGACCGGAAACCTGACTAACCTGTGATGCAACTCTGAAAAATCAAGCTCTATATTGACCCCAAGAAGCCACTCTAATCTGATGAAGATCTTGTATAGGCCCTCCTCTCATATGTACCCTTCCACCTCACATTCGTACTCCACCTCTGGCAGGTATATGGGAAACAACAATAGGAATAACTACCCTCCCACCTCTTCTAGATCTACCAGCCCACCGACCTTGTCACCCACCTCCCCCACCACCACTACCATCATCATCATCATCAAATATCTCATTAATGTCAGGAACATGCTCTACAAGATAAATAATCTAGGGAATGGGTTCTGAATGAACCATTATGCATATTCATCTGTCATCCCTACATCAACAATATTCTCCTACATATCACAGGCTAGGTGTGGAAGGCTTGGGATCTCATTACAGGATAACCATAAATCAATCTAAGGACCCCAAAGGGATCTCTCAACCTATACTCTAGCATATAATGCCAAGCCCTGTAGCATACCCTGAATATGGCCATACTTTTGGAGAACTCTGTAGAAATAAAATCTCTCAGTAAATAAAGGAGTGTGCCCTATCATCCATCGAGGCATACACATCAAAGGAATCTTTGTAGCATCCTCAACCCATGGCTCACAACCCAAGTAAGGTCACCATGTAACCTAATCCAGATCATCGATAATATGTTGCCAATAATCAAGTTTTCCTAGATGCGATTGGACAACCATACCCTCATAAATATATAAGAAAGGCTAGCCAAGATCTCTCTATCGAACAACCACTGGATGATTGATCGAGAGATGCTCCCATGTCCATAACTATAAAATAACTGCACCAGTAGAGAGTGCAGCACCACATATGTACACAACATCATGAAGCTCATGATATAGTTGTGTGAGTACACATGATCCCCAATCGAACCGTCAAGGATGATGGATCATGTCCTCTAAAATGTGGCCCCAACCAACAAAAAAACCATGACCCCGATAGTCAGGAAGAAGGAAACCATGAATCAAGACGCCAAGGAAAATAAGAAGCATCAGGAAAGAGATGAACTAAGCCTGGGAAATGCTCTCGTCACTGATTGTAGGATCTCCAAATAGACATCTGCAAACAATACCATCATATAATAGACTATCTCTCCATGTGTCAGGATGTAGAGAAGATGGTATACATCCTCAGGAGTGATAGTCATCTCCCCAAGTAGAAAATGAAAGGTATTATGGTCGGAGTGCCATCGCTCTACCATAGCAATCAGTAATCCTTGATTCACTCATAATCAAGGTATGTCTAATATAAATGATAGCCCACAACACCCGATCAATCAATGCTTGTGAGTAGTAAGGTCCTCTACCATATTAAGCAATCATAGATATATCCCTCAGATAGCTAACCTATCAAAATCATCATCAATTTTCCTAATTCTATTCAGAGAGGACCAAAAATTCATTATCGTAATCAAACCAAGAAATCAGGATTGACAATCAAATATTCATCATAACATGATCAGAACTAACACCAAGCAACTTGTTTAATCACATGATCCATCATTCAGGATCATTGATTGATCGATAAAATCATTCAAACTAGACAACTCAGTAAAAACTGGAAAAACACTTGAAAAAGGTTGTATGCACTATTATATGGCTTGTACACGCTAAAATGCAAAAGCGCTATTAAATTGATTAAACATACTGAAAGAACTATTGAACACGCTAAAACAAACTGTAAGCACTACTAAAATTAGTATGTGCTACTAAAATAAATCATACGTGCTACAAAAACTATAGTTCGCGCTAGCTTTATCATACACGCTATAGAATCGGGTGGACACAAAAACCTAACCTAGGGTTTATGGGTGTACGCAATACTGAAACTTTTGTACGTGCTATTTCCCAGTGTGGATGTGTTGAAACAAGTTTGTACACACTATTTCATTATTTTTGACAAAAAAAAAATTGTCTTAAAAAGATAGATTTTTTTGCAAAAAAATGAAATAAATTGACAAAAGAGGTTTCTGGAGGTACTCATCAGAGGTCCGTAGTCCAAAAGATGTTGATATCAGTGCTCACGCTTTAATCTATGCTCTTTGTAGGGGACCACCATTATCGAATCTCAAAGAGGTCAGAGTGAAAATGTCAAAAGGAGAGGGTGAAATGAATAGTAAAATTGACTTTTTACCCCTATATATAGCCATTTGACCTAAAAAGGGGCCTATTTTAGCAAAAAATTGACTCAAGGTTGAAATTGATCACCAAATTAACAAAATTAGGGCATTTCTCATCAGTTCATCAATAAAAAAACATTTTCAGATATGAAATCGAAATCAACGCAATTTCAAAAATATTGAACGAAAATGATCAAAAATACATAATTTTTCATGAAAAACATATTTCATTCCATTTCAAAGGGGACATGCACTCAGATCATCATTGATTTAATCAAAATTAGTTGTAGGATCATTAAATGTAAAACATTTTGAATTCATCAGTGGGGCATCAAAATCAGCAAATTGGTTCAAATTAGGCATCATATCCAAAATCCACCATTGTAACGACCAATGAGAACATCAATCAATCAAGATTTTACAAGGGAATCTATATCAACCATCAAGATTGAATCAAACATCAGGTAACCAAGAATCTGCATAAGGACATTGGACATTCTTTGAACCAAATCGCTTTGCACATTCATTCAAAGAGGGGCATTTGTAGACACCTTAAAATTGTCAAGATCAAACCAAGTGAGCAATCAAGGCAAAATCAAGGCATTAATTGTAATCAAGCCAAAATCCAATATTAATTGAATCAAAAGCCAATAGAATTAAATAAATCAAATAAATAATTTAATTATGCAATTAATCTAATTAATTATATAGTTGGATTAAAATCAAATTTAACCCATTCAAGGGGTACACATGGCTAAAGAAATTAATTTAATTAAATTAATTAATTCCTAATTTATCTCACCCACCAAATGGGAGGAATTACCTCAACCAATAGGAATTAAGGATTGGACTCACATGGATCAAAGCCACATTGAATCTCAATCACTCATAAGGAGAGAGCATCTTGACCACCCATTTTGTCTCATTGTTTCAAGCTTTAAGGACAAAATATTTAAATTAACCCCATATTTGAAATCATGGACTAAACCTTAATTCAATCATGATAAAATTAACTCCACTCCCTATGCTTGCTAAAATCTATAAATAGAAGGCAAAAATCAGGAGAAAAGTATCCCAATAACATCTTAGAATTGCATCAAAGTTATAGTGAATTTGAGCTAGGAGCATTTTTAGCATAATTAATTATAGTTTTTAGTAAAATAGGTTTAATTGTGTAATCATTTAGCTTAATTCTCATTTTAGAGCTATCAATAATGGAGGCTTGCTAAGAGCTTTGCATTAGCATATATAAATAGAGGTCTATAGGATGTTTATTCTCATTATTTTCATTAAATAGCTTCCTAATTATTATATTTTAGCTTCATTTGATCTAAATAGTGATAAACTAATCCTATAAAGGTACGTCTTGTACACACACATAAAAGGTTTCCTTTGTTCTACCCCAATAATGGACAAAATCCTACAAATCATGTAAGGATTTGCAAGGATCTAATACTTTTTCTCTCAAAATTGAACATGAATATATTGTTTGCAATCTATTTTTCAGGACATTTCAAGGTGTAGAACTTCAATGGTATGGGAGACTCCCATCCAGTTCTATTTTATCAAGGGTTGAATTAAAAGATTTATTCTTAATTCATTTTGATCCCAATATGAGTTCACAAGATCCATTGTTTTATTTTTCTACTGCACAAAGGAATCCTCAAGAGTCTATTGCCCAATTCAATCATTGGTTTCTCCCGATGTATCAAAGGGTTCAATGTTTAAAAAGGATGGTGCATGATTTGATGTTAAAATAATATTATTTATGGTGTTTGGATGCCCCATTTGCAAGCACAATTAGATCTTTTGGCGAGAGTGTTGCCTTGTAGGATTCATTCAAAAAGACTCTATTCTTGGCACAATGTGGATGTGACATTACTAATGGTACGAACAGTCCCGATGAAAGTTTTATTATGAAATTGATTGAATGTATCAAACTGTTGCAGCCATATGCCAATCCAGTCAATACACCATATCAGCTACAATCATCTCATTCAACCGATTACAACATGCCTGCTATCCAAATGATGCAATTAGCCAATAGCAAGAATCAAATCAATCAGTTTCAAGATCACATTTGGAGTAAAAATGTCCATGCTAAAACCTTGGATACAATAATTTTGCCTCTCAATCATGCTCTTGAGACTGTCTTGTCATATTCTTGTTGTTCTCCAATGCTCAATTCCTCAAATCATGATGATACTTCAAATGGAAAGATTGTTGGTCAGTTATATGAGTATGATAAGTTGTGCAACAATGAAAATGAAATGGTCCTAAATGATTATTGTAATCAAGAATTCAAGTTACCAAATGATTTTTTGCAAAAATTAGTCATGAAGTATTAATAAATGATAGAAAAATCCAAGAGGATGAGAAATATTCAATTCTGCCCCAAAATTATTGTCACAAAATATCAACTAGTGAAATATCTTTAACAACTTCACAAAATGATTTTGATGACTCTTTTGATATTGAAAATGATTCACATCACAAAGACACAAATATTCATTGTTGGGTGGATATTCCACTTGAACAAAGTAGACTAAATGAGAAGCTGCAATAATTGGGCATTCCTATGTCATTATCTAAAAATGCATGGATGGAAGGATGTAGGATACACCTCACAAATAACCACAGTGAGATGACTTGCCCTATTTTTCTTGGAAAGATGGACTTCTATTTGAAAGGAAAGATGATCATTGAAGAGGTATTAATTCCTATGGAGGATCGCTAGGATAGTCAATCAAAGAAGGTAGAAGATGAACATGATCAAATCCATGAGACTTTAAAATATATGTATTTGTCTATTGAGAAAGATAAAGTGATCAAAATACAAGAAAATGAGGGCAAGAAAATTCCAAATGATGAAGAGAGTGAAATCATAAATGCATTCATACACATTTTCATGACAGGGGAAAGTAGAAAATTCTCTTCTCATGAAATCATAAGTGATGATGCACTACCTTTTTTGAATGCTAATCATGATGGAACCCAAATAGAGGAGATACAAGAGGTTCAAGAGGATGATCAAAAGGAAGATGATGAAGATGAAAAATTGTGCCATGAGGTAGAGGATTCTCAGAACTTACAAACAAACAAATGAGATGACTCTTTATCTCTATCTTTAGATGAGAAGGATGGAGTGGTGTATCTTGAGTTGATACCTTCAGAAGAAGAAATCATGTTGTGTGAGTATACTCCCATGGTTGGGAACTCACTAAATCAGGTGGTATATTTTCATTATCCCTTACAATTTGACAATTTTCAATTTGAATATGATGCTAAGGGTGAAAAAAACTTGTTGCTGGATTAATCATGATCATGGAGAGTTGCCACATTTTCTAATTTTGTATAATTTGTACCCAAAATTTGAACAAAACTTGTCTAAATTTCATTTTTATGAGTAGGGTAAGTGCACAAAGATGGGGGACCAAAGAGGGGGTATAAGATGCCACTTTTTTCCTGAAATCAGCAAACTCTGAACTTCAACAAGAAATTGAAGATAGTTATACTCAAAATTTTCTAATGCGACAAAAACAAGAGTTGTAATACTCTGAATCTAGTTCCTAAACTACTAACTTATTTGAAAATGGTGTAGATTAAGGCCCTCAAAAAGGGGGAGCACAAAAAAGTGGTCCTATTTTTTGTCCAAAAACATAACATAGCGTCTGGTGTGCTCCCCCTAAAATGTTAACTTTTTTTTTGAATTTTTTTAATCACTCCAATGAGAAGTTAGCTAACACCACGTAGTTTATCCTAGATTTTTTTTGGTAATTTTTTTATGAACGTATAATTTTTTATGAATTTACGAAGTGCACACATCCTGAAAATATGAAATTTTTGTGTGCTCCCCCTAGAAATCATTTAAACCTAATCAAAAATTAAATTTTCTTTTTTTTAAAGTGTGTAGAATGGAGTCTAGTTTCTAAAAATGTAACTTATTACAAAATTTGATGAATGAGCCAAAATCTATGCCCAAAATACTGCATGTTGGTTTTTTACAAAAAATAGACATACACACAAAAGAAATTAGAGTTGAAAAACTTAACATAATCAGAATTCAAAATAAATTATATGCTTAGATAGCTAACAAAGAAATCTGCAATATCACGTCATCTGATTTTTACGTTCTTGAGCCATGAGTAAACCTGACGAGGAGCACACAAAAAAAAGATGTCATTTTTTTGTATGTCTCCTGGAAAACATGTCTCAGGCCCTATTTCAATCATCCAAGCCTTTGGGTTGGATCTCCAAAGCAAATCCAAGCCTTAGAATTGGTAAATTCAAATCCTTTACAAAGCGTGCATGCCCTAAAGCGTGCATGACCTATAGGGCTTGCGCGCTATGTAAATTTGTGATTTTCATAGCGCGCACGCGCTATGAAAATCATAAATTTAAATAGGGTGCACACCCTATAGGGCATGCGCCCTATGTAAGATATGATTTATATAGTGTGAGAGAGAGAGAGAGGGGGGGGATAATTTATACAAAGAGAGGGAGGGTAATTTATACAAATATAACATTTAAGTATAAGTTTGATAATTTTAATTTCTTATACTTTAAGTTATATTTGTATAAATTATAAAATATAATGCTTTCAGGATGTTTGGGATAGGTTTCCAACTTCATAGGAGTTAACATGTAGATTCTAGATTTGAAAAATTCCAGACTTAGCCAAATTT